>VXBI01014662.1:1412700-1562008 GCA_013397375.1 Toxostoma redivivum | reverse complement strand
GGTGGGTGGGGGTGCGGGCGGGGGACGGGCCGAGCGGGCCGGGACGGCGGCAGGGGGCGGGCGGCTGCGCGGGGCTCCGCGGGGGTGGCGGACAGCGGCGACGGGGGCTGGGCTGGGGGGCGGCCGGAGGAGCATCTCGAATCGGCGGCAGCGGGCAGGGTGCTGCTGTCCGGGCGGTCGGGTGGAGATGCGGGGAGACCCTCCACGGGGGCGGGCACAGCCGCATGGGTGGCCCAGAGTGGGGCTGCTACCCCTGCGCCCGGCGACGCGCGGGGGCTTGGGTTGCCTCTGGGGGTGCCTGGCTCCGGGCTGCTGCACGGAGGAGCTGCGGGGCGACGGGGGCGGCCTTCCCCCGCTTTCGGGCGCTCGCTGCCTCCGCTTCACCTGCCGGCCGGGAGCGCAGGTGAGGGGCGCGGACTCCCTGCGGCTGCCGGCCCGGGCCGGTCGGGCGGGCTGGTTGTCGCCAGCCGTATCTCCGGCCCGGGGAAGGAAAGGGGCCCTGGAGGTGCCCCCACCGCGCGGTCCCAAGTCCGCTTTAGCAGTCAGGCATGGAGTTGAATGGAAGTTGCATTCTTTTGCACGCTCTGCTCCAGGAGGCACTTTTCTTTTTTCCATGGAAGGGAAATAGGTTTGAGAGCAAATTGGGGGAAAGGGAGAAATACCAGGGGAGCAAGAGCCACATTATGTTACCATTTTCCTTTAATGAAGGCCCTGTGGAGGTGTATTTGAAAACACAGGGTCTCCTATGCCTTCAAGGAGGGCGAGAACACTGTGCTGGCTGGTTCCAGGGCCATATGCAGCGTATGGTGGCCAATGAAATGGGGCCTGGCTCGTTCTCTTGCTTGTCTTGGCAGCCTGCTCCATGGCTTGCATTACCAGCCCTGGAACACAACCACTGCCAAACTGTGAGTGTGTGTGTGTGTGTGTGCTTGGACTCCAAGAGCTCAGCAGAAGCAAATGCTTCTGCAGCTCAGACCAGGATTTTTTAGCTAGTTTTGAGAAAACTTGCATAAAAAACTGTCTGGAGGTTCTTGACAGAGTCTGCCCTGGGAATTTGTTGGTAAAAGCTTGTGTGAGGGCATCTGTGAATGCCAGTCTTCGGAGTTCAGATTCTTAGTGTGAGTCCTAGTGATTTAAAAATGCAAAAACCTGCCCATCTAGGGGATGAGTATGTGGGTGCAGGAGCTGCCATCCACACCATTGCAGCAATTGGTTGCTTCTGGTGTCTGGGGAATTAACAAAATCTGCTGAGTTAGTGTGCAGGTTATTGCTTCTGCTTCCTCATTGAGACACCTATAGATGCTTTCCCTGCATCTTCACAGTTGAGTATTTCCCTCCTTACAGGATGCAAAGATCTCTGTGCTACATTCCTTGCCGAGGAAGAGTAAATACTCCCTCAGACCTCTTGCCTCCTCCTCCCCTGTCCCTCTGAGCAATGTGTCCAACTGCTCAAGCCGCACTGAGCATCTGCTCTGTGGTGTCTGTCCCTCTGCTAGCATTTGCTACTTCAGCTGCATTGCCTGGGCCAGGTACTTGGCAGCATGCAATGTCTTGAATATGAAGCTGTTAGAGGTGCTTTTCACTGCAGTGGCTGTTTGTAGTGGGCCTGGCCCCAAGAGCAAGGGAGTCAGAGCCGTGGCAAGGAATGGGACCCCTTGCCAGCATGTGTGTGTCCTGCAGTGCCAGTGCAGCAAGGAGGGGGCACAGCAAACCTAATGCTATCTATCTTTGGCTGCATTTCTCAGTTGCTTGGACTGTCCTGAGTATCAATCCAAACATTGCAGGCTATTTTAACATGAAGCCAGGGAGCTGAAGGCACACATGGGCCTCTCAGCTGAGCAGTGTTGTTGCAAACTAGCCAGAGCTGGCCTTTATATGGATTAGAGGTCTTTGTGGATGACCCTGGTATTCAGGGCATAATTTTGAGGAGTTTGTAGGGGGGGTAGGGGCTGTCATCTCTGAGGCCATCCATGGCCTCTGAGGGCAGAGCTTTGTGTTGGAGCAGGATTGTCTTCTTGAAGAAGATTCTAGCCCTGACTGCCTGTGGTTATGGAAGGTCCTGGGTAATTTCAACAAGTCAGTTGTTAGGCTGCAGCTCAGACACTGTGGTTTTCTCAGACCAGGATATTCCTTCCTTCTCAAATCGCTTTGAGCTGCTTCAGGTACGAATAGGATAGCTTTTACCTTCCTGCTCTATATTGCCATCCTGGTGTATGGCAACCAGTGGGTGGTACAACCGCAAATAATTAATTGTGGTCTTAATAATACTGTGATAATTAATGGCATTTTTTGCAGTTATTGCAATTAACTATTGCAGTGGGGGAGCCTTGCTATGGTAAGTACTGTACAAAACCCTGCTGTCACAGCTTGCTTGGAAGTCAATCGCTGCATTGCAGTGGTGGGAGCAGCTAAACTAGAGCTTTTTGCTGCCCTGTGAAGGTACAGAGAAAAATGCTCAGGGAGGAAGGGCTGTGAGGTGACTGCTTTGCTAATGGCAAATGGAGATTATTTCTAAAGCTGAGCACTGGAGAACCAATATTTCCCCACCCCCCATAAAAGGGACAAGAAGTCGAAACATTAGACAGGCAGGTGTGGAGGCCTAATGGTGAGACTCAGTTGGACAAGGGGCTACAAAATGGCATTTCTGCACTGCCCTGTGTGCACAATGTAGGAAGCTTTGAGCTTTCCTGATGGAGAAGAGGAGGGAGGGCAGCAGGGCTCTTTGCTTTCCTTTTTTTAGAAAGCTTTTCATAGCCCTCTGTCTGTCAATGACTTGGATGTTCCTCTTGCCAGCTGGATTTACAGGACTGAGCCAGAATGTTCCCACTCATGAAGCAGGTTTAGAATTCCACCTCCTGAGGAACAGTTCATTACTCCTTCCTCTGTTCAGCACTGTGGCCCCCCACTCACTCTGTGAACTGAGAGTGAGAGGTTACATGTATGCGTGTTCACATACCCTGCAACTCTTCTCCCACCCCATGGGGTTGCCTGTGGGAGAAAGGAACAGCAGGAATGGCAGGTGGGAGTGTCTCTGGAAAGGACACAGATGTGTCTTTGGACCTGCAAACCTAGAACCTGGTTATAGGAACTGTCTCTCCCTCCTGGGATGGAAAGGGAGTGTGGAGGTATTACAGTGAGTAGAGAAGTATTACAGTGTCCTGCAGGTGATGTGCTCCACCTCAGTGCACTCGATAGGCCATGCTGTGACCATGCCTTTAATTGATCTTTAACCAAGGGGGAATTTCTGTGATGCCATAAAACAGTAAGTAAGTAAAAAATTACTTCTCTCAGTAAAGAGAGAGCATGCACGTTTTTATCCCAGTTGGTGTCATTGCAGCTTTTCATTATGCTATAGGTGGTGGGTTCCTTAGCATCAGCAGGTTCAGCAACTGAAAGAATGAATACACCGTGGCTGTTGTTAAAGTCCATGTTTACCAGAGCTACTGCATGGGCACCTGAAAAGACTGGTTACCCTCAAAGGGCTGTGTTCTGATGTTTGGCAAAGAACTTTGACACTGATCACTGGTGCTTGGCACTGGCCCTGCAAGTTACTGCTTTTAACAGTGCAGAGCAGAAGCAGCTAGCCAGAAGATATGACTATAAGGTGCTACTCAAAATTAAATACATCTAGAGTAGATAGAATTGTGTGGCAATGGGAGAATATAGTGTTTTGGACAGCAGAAGAAAGCTCTGATTGAATGGCAAGGTACTTGTGGCACTGGGAATATGGAGTAGTGTCTTTCTGCCTTCATCTGCTCCTACTGGGGCCTGAAACTCAAAGTGGAAGTGGAAGAAGGTCTGTAGGCTTCAGACCATCAGTACTCTGCAGTCTTCTCAAAAGAGTCCAGATGGAAAAAAGCAAGTGGCTCAGAGCTTCAGAGGAGTGATAGCCAACTGCCCTGTCTTTGTTTAGGAAGTTACATTCTTGGGGCATGAGAAGTTGGGTATGTCAGGAAAGGGCTTTCATATAAATCATCCTTCTGCTCACAGAAGGAACTAGATAGAGACAATGTATGACATAGAGACTGAGGTAGCTTGATAGCCAGGAGCTAAAAAAAGTTTTAAATGGCAATAAAGCCAGAGTAGAATCTAAGGAACTAGAAGCTGGTAGCGCTACTTCTCATCTCCAAAGCAGAATTATTATTCCCTGTTGGCTGGGAGCAGATGAAAGGCCAGTTACTGTGACTTGGGTGCTCCAAGACAGTGCATACAAATGGCAATATGGTACTAGGTGCTAACAAAACTGATGAAGAGATCAAAGATTACTTGTAGGGTGGCTTAGAGACTTCAGCAATGCTCTGATGCATGGCAGCTGACAAGTAATGGCAGGCACCCAAGCTGAGCCTGGTGAGAGAATACCAGGCGAGCATGGCCTTTATTCTGCAGGCAGCATGGAGAAAGGCTGGAAGGACAGACTGAGCTTTAGTACAGTGCTTAACATGGGCAAAAGAGAAACATGCTGGTAGGTACAGATTGTCAGAATCTGCTGGCTGGCAATATTAGATGCTAGACTGGTTCTCTGAGCATCAGAAGGCTACTTGGATCAACCACTACAGATGTCAGCACATGTGAAACAGCTTATGTTGTAAGAAACTGTGATTGTATTATAGACAGTAAAATTGAAAATAAGGCTGCAAATAGCCCTTACTCTCACCAAGGAAGCTGACACCAGAGATAAGGCAGTAATGGCAAGTTAAATTGAAATGTGACTGTCAGAGCCTACTTTGGGATGTCATGGTTGTCTCTGCAGAATGGTGCTCTTGATGCAACAGTAACAATCACATTTGGTTCATAAAGAAACAAACAATGCCTCTGGATAAGTGGGAATGCATAGGATGGTGGATACAAACCGAGGCAGTCTATGTGCAGGGAATTGAATGTATTATTTCAACACAGGTAGGCACTCCTGTGCCAGTTTTAGTCTGTGGGTAAGAATAGCAGCGAAGAGGTGGCAGGAGGGGTGTGAATACAGGCTAGCAACTGGAGTACAAGCCCCCAGGGGTACTGGGCTATATGAATTATGCCTACACACATTAGATTTATGCTGTAACTGCTGTGCAAACACCAGCTTCTTAAAAAAAAACAAACCTAAAACCAAACAAAGACTTATCTGAAAAAAGCAGCAACCAAATCAGTATAGGAAGAGAAAAAAAACCCAACCCACTAAAAAAAAAAAGCCCAAGAGCATGAAGATTAGAACTGCAAGAGGAAGAATAGAAGGGTATGTGGGGACAGTGTCACTGAGGAAGCTGAACAAATGTATGGGACAGTAACAACTTGGTAAAGCTTGTTCCCTCTAGATTGTGGCTTCTAGAAGATAACAGATTCTGGCAATAGGAGAAAAACTAAGAGTAATGGGTGTTGCCTTTAAGAAATATTAAATCAACCAGTGTCACAGACTGTTGACTGTATGGACAGAATTGGGGAACAAAGCACACAAGCACTTGAAACTGGTGGGAAAGATGCAGCAAAACCAATGTGAGCAAAGAAAGCTGTACTACTGATAGCTTTTTGGGTATGAGACTGCTGATAAAATAACTGAATTGATTGAAGCCACAGGAAGAACAGTGCCAAAGCAAGGATGCAAAAGTTGCTGCAATTATCAGGGGGGTTTACAGACATTTTGGCAAGAGGTCAAGTCTTGTGTTACAGCATTTTAACCAGAATAAGGGAGTGTAGAGGCAAAGCTAAGGAAATAAAAACTGAATTTTGACCTGTGAAACCATGTGTTGACCAGATTTTTGCTGCAAAGATAGTTGCTGAACAGAGCAATGAATGGCATAAGCTACTCATCATTGAACTGAATTGTAAGAAAGCCTTCTCTGTCTCCTAATCCACTCTGGAGCATCTTGATGTCGTGGCACAAAATGATGAATAGTGTTAGTGCAGAAGGCAGAGTTATGGTGAATGTAAACTCAAGAGACTGGTGTCATGCTGATCCAATGGTCATATGGAAGACTGTACATTCTCTTTCCTCTTGCTGTGTTGCTGTTGGCTTTATTATGTGGAAAAGCATAGCTGATACATGCATATACAAAGGAATTGTGTGGTTCAAGGACACCAGAAAACCAGGTTTTACTGAAGACATGACATTTCCAAGCTCGTGTAAGGAGATGTTGAAAGACTACCTGGCTTTGAGGGGAAAAAGGCTGTGTTATTAATCAGTTCTGAAAGGGAAAAAATCTAATAAGAATCCCAACTAAAGCACTGGGTTAAAAGGTGAAGAAATCCAGAGGTGAGTTGGTTCATGGGCCTTAGAAATAGCAAATGCTGTGGGGAATATCCAGAAAGGAAATAAGAATTGGCAAGGCACCAGCTGTATTCACCCCATCCAGCAAGATGTGGCTGTTGAAGAGCTGCAACTTGAAGGTCATGCTCAGATCCTGAACTTTAAAATTCTGCCCTACTATGTGAGTATGATACAAATATGCTGGAGCGGTAGGTAAGCATGTCCATGTCTACCAGGGTAACGGCTTTGGGAGGAAGACTGAAGGATTAAATATAATTCCATACTCTGGCTTTTTTTACATGATCAAAGTACTATTTACCTCTGGCACTCAAAAGAAGAATGGGAAAGTATCTGGGACTTCGGATGAAACAAAAGTTGTGCTTACATTAGGAAGAAGTAAAAGAGTGGAACAACTTTGGGAGTTTATTCAAGTTTGAGTCCCTCCAGTCAGCAGGCGTGGCAATGCCTGGGGCTGAGGGCCCTCAAGAACTGGGGAGATGATCTGTTGCTGCACCCCTGCCCTGCAGAGACGGATGGCACCTCTCCTCATTCCTTTTTATTTCCATGATTGTAACCCTGCTGGGAATGGTGTTATGTTCCTCTCCAAGGCCTAATTCAGCTTGACTCTTGGCAGTTCTCAATGTACTCCTGAGCTTTCTGACCCCTGAGCAAGCTCTCACTTGTAGAAGACACTCTTCCCCCTTTCCACCTAGTTCTCAGCAGGTTTATGGTTTTCCAGAGGTATTTTGGCACTTTGGTTTGATCAGCTTAAAAAATAGTTTATACTGATGCAGTTGTGATCTGGGCTTTGGCACTGCAATCCCTGGCTCCAGGATAAATATTTAGAGCATATTGGATACTGGGCCAGCCCTTTCACTCTGACATGTGTTGTGTGTTGCACTGGTACAGAGGCTATTTCAAGGTGTATTAAGCTGCTAGAGCAAAGATGCAGAAGAAGAAGATGTGCTGGAGAAAACACAGTATTTTCTCAAATCTTTAGCCACTTGTCCCCATGGACCTGTGCCAGGCTCAGGAGTGCATGGGGGAAGGTGCTGAGTGGTCAGGCTGTCCCACAGTCTGAAGAATGGATTTCTCTTTGCTCCTTATTTCATAAATTGCAGCAGTGACCCTATATTCTGTCTGCCTGAGCACCTGGACTGTCTTAGCCTGGGTGCTGTCAACTGCATGTCATGATGAAAGATAATTAAGCACAGCATTGCCAGCCAGTCAAGGGAGGGGATTGTCATGCTCTGCTCCACACGTGTGGCCTAGCCTTGGATGCTGTGAGCAGTTTTGGGCACTGCAATAGAGAAAAGAGATTAAGCCATTAAAGACCATCCAAAGGAGGGCCACGAGGATGGTGGAGGGTCTGGAGGGGAAACCCCATGAGGAGTGGCTGAGGTCACTTGGTCTGTTCAGCCTAGAGAAGAGGAGACTGAGGGAAGACCTCACTGCAGCCTACAACTTCCTTGTGAGGGGAAGAGAAGGGGCAGGTACTCTTGTGACCAGTGTTAGGACACAAGGAAATGGCATGAAGCTGAGGCAGGGGAGGTTTAGTTGGATATCAGAAAAAGATTTTTCATCCAGAGGGTGGTTGGAGACTGGAACAGGCTCCTCAAGGAAGTGGTTGCAGAACCAAGCCTGACAGTTCAGTAGGTGTCTGGACAACAGTCTAAGGCACATGGTTTGACTTTTGGGCTATCCTGTGCAGGTTCAGGAGCTGGACTCGATGATCCTGATGGATCCCTCAGCATATTCTATGAATAAATTAAAACCAAGTCCTCCAAGTCCAGAATGGATTTTGGCATCCAGTACTGGAATCAAGTCAATTTTCATCCTGAAGCCTGTGAAAGTGTGGGTCAGGGCCCCAGGTCAGTCTATGAGAGACTTCAAGTGGATGCTCATATACTTTTGCTACTGATTATTTTTCTATTATGTTTTTAAAATTTTAATGTAAGCTGTTCAAGCTGGGGATGGACATCTATGGGATTGCTGGTGAGGGGTGTGCAGCAGCTGGCCCTGGCTGTGCTACTGTTGGCAGGTGTCTTCCCCAGTGCCATAGCATGTCATCTTGCTGGCAGTGTCAGGGAAATGGCCAACACTGCAGTGTATATAGCTTTCCCAAAATGGTAGACTGAATTTAACTCCATACAGCTCTGTCTTGAGGCAGGGGGTCCTGGGAAGAACCTCTAGATTCAGCTCACCTTTGTCATGCCACCTCATTGATCCAGTGCCTTCCTGCTGGAAAGGGACGATCTCTGAGGAAGGTGGTAGGAATTTAGCCACACTCCCTAAATAACTCGCGTTTTCCTGTCTGGAGTGCAGTCTAAGGGTGTGATGGTGCTTGTTTCTGGAGGGGTGAAGCATCTTAGCCATATGCAGGCCTGAAAGGAAGGGGGAGGGAGGTAGTGTGCAGCTTCAGAGCCCAGCTGCACTGGGCATCTCTGGACATCTTGCAAGATGTTGGCACAGATTGTGGTACAAGATTTTGGTACAAGATTTCATTGCAGATGTGGAATTACAGTTTTCTAGTTTAGAGATCTCTGTGGAAGAATGAATACTTTGCATCAGTTTAGGTCCTTGCAATCTCAAGGAGTTGACCTGCAGTCTTTTCTGAGGTCAAGTACCATTACCAAGTATTTTCTCTTTCTTTTCTGTTACCAAATGGGCAGGAGTCCATTTCATCAGACAGCATCACTTCTCTTGAAGTTACTTGTCTGTCTTTCCTGTCTTCTCTTCAGGTTTTAATGACCTTATGCAGATCACCTCCTCCCTGCCCAGCTTCCTCTCCCCACAGCTCCCAGCACTGCTGAGCACTGGCTTGCTTTCCCCTTTCTGGTCTCCTAAAGGATGACTGGAGCAGAGGACTTGATTCCTGCTTGCCACCTCTTCATGGTTTCTCTTGCTACATCTGCTTTCCCTGCTCTTTCTCAAGTCTTCTTGGTCACAGCTGAGCAAACCCTGCCAAGGGAATGTCATACTGACACCTGTACCTATTCATTGGCAGATGAGACTGTATGACAGCTCATAGCTCATTGCAGCTTGTAGGCACTCTGTGCTGCAAACCATTGTCACACCAAAATGGCTTGCACAGCACCCATGTTGGATGCTGTGGAGCTTGCATTAGCCTCTCTGCCCTTGACTAGCCTCTATGCTTGTTTTTCTTCCCTTCTGTTGCTTATCTCTGGTTCCTTCACATTAACAAATATATTAAATAATCTCTTGGGTAAAGAGATGTGCCAGCGCCAAGAAATCCTTAACTTCTCTGTTTGTCATGATTAACCCTGTTCAGCCTGCTCCCACTGACTCTGCCAGAGCAGAGTGGCTGGACCAGGCAATCTCCAGAGATCCCTCCCAGCCTCAACTGTTCTGTGATTCTGTGATCCAGTAGTTCTATCTCTCATGCAACTTTACTCAAGTTTTCAGCCTGGTACTGACATAGATTTGTCACCCTGGGATGGCAAGTGCTGAGCAGCTGTGGCAGCTGGCTTGGCCATGTGTGTATGTGTGAGTCTGCACAAGTATACTCCCTGGGCCAAAAGTTTGTATTGCCTGTTACCTGGTCTCTCAGCAGATGAGAGTGGATGCTTTGGAAAGAGCAGGGCAAGTGCATGTTATCCCTCATTTAATGCTTCTCCTTTCTCTGACGCTTGGTGCTGTGAGAGCCTTCATGAGCTTCCCCAGCTGTTTGTTGAATCCTGCCTTGTGACTGGCTCTTGTGGTTGGAGGAAGCAGCACAGTGAGATTTTGGGTTCACACCTTTAGTCTATTTCTCTCTTGACATTGCTGGTCCTTATCCCTGCTGTGTTGGTGCCTCCTGCACAGGGGCAGAGTGGGGTGGATGCCTGGAGGCTCCTACAGTGCTCTACAGGGCAGAGCAAAGAGAGCAGTGCATGCACACTGGGACATGTGGTTGAGTTGAAGAAGAGGGGCAAATGGCCGCTGTGTGGACAGAAGCTGACTCTGAATGTTGTAAATAGGTAACCTGTGAGTGTCCCGGGCCAGTTACGCAGCAGGGATGTACTCTCATTGCAGCCAACAACCATCTGCTCCCATGGTTTTTGGACTAATGTAACAGCTCCAGCTCTATGGACTTACCATTTTAGGTTTAATTTTATTATCTCTTTGCTGTTTGTTCTTCATTCTTATTGATAACTCCCTTTGTCCTCCCTGTAAGTGACTTGCTGAAGTTTGCCCTGACCCTATTCTCGCTTTTTGCTTTCATGCTAGAAGAGGACTTTTGAACCTTGCACCGTTTCCTTTCCCCTCCAGCCTTTGTTTCCTCATGTCTGTGCTGAGAGATATTTATACAGTGGCAGGTTTTTTCTTGCAGTTTTATCCGTGGTCTTTGTGTGTTGTGTCCCAGCCCTGACCAGTGCCTGGGCCTGCGCAGAAGAAATCCAGCCTAAGGCATATTATGGTCCTCTTTGTGCCATTTTCTTCTTGTACTAATAATCCACACATTAATTAATCAAAACTCAGTTAAAAGCAAACCTTGATCTGCTGTATTCCAGAGAAAGGTGTCCATGGGATCACATCACTGTCATTGCAGCCAGCTCCTGTTCTTCTGGTGCTTTGCCTCTCAGGTCTCCTCCCTTCCTGACCTACACCCCAGTAGCCTATTCTTCCTGGTAGGATTCATATATTTTGGTTTCTATCATACAGATTCTGCTTATTCTCTGCCTTTGCCTTTCCTGGGGGAGAATGTCTGCCTTCCTTGATTCATGCCCCCATAGGTGATGGGACTGTAGCATGAGTTTGTGTTGTGCTGTGTCATTGGGCCCTATAGCTGGGTTGTAATGGGATGTCTCTGTTCCCCTCCAGCCTAGGAAGCTGTTTCCCCTGCTATGATGCCAGGGCAGATCCCCGACCCGTCTCTGACGGCTGGCGCGCTGCCTGGGCTCGGCCCCTTGACAGGACTGCCTGGCACAGCCCTGACCGCCGAGGAGCTGAAGTGCGCTGACATCCGCAACATTGGGGCCATGATCTCGCCACTCCAGTTCCTGGAGGTGAAGCTTGGGAAGAGACCCCAGCCTGTCAAAAGCGAGGTGGGTATTGGGGGCTGCTGGCTGCAGGTGGCCCTGCAGGGCTGCTGTCTGCACTTGCCTGGGTTTCCCTCCTGCCTGTGCTTGGCTGTCACAGCAGGGTGGCCAGCAGTGTGTTATATAAGCTCCCTGTTTGGTGATGTGCATTGCTTGGGGTGGGCCTTGGCTTCACCTCGAGTTTCCTGGGATGGGGAAGGTGGGTAGTACCCATCTTTCTGCTTAGTACCACAGGCTGCCATGTCAGAACCAGGCTGAAAGGACTAGGGGTGTGTTTGGACAGTGTTTTCCTCATGGCTGTCCCATGTGTTGGTCGTCCAGTCTTTGACTCTGTCTGAGCTGGCAGTCAGTGTTTGCACCTCCTACTGCCTGCAGATGGAGCTGGGAACCGTTTGAGAGGTCCCACGTTGGTGAGGGTGCTGGCTGCTGTTAGAAGGTCCAATAAACAGTCTTCTGAACAGAGCATTTCTCTGTGTGGGTTACCAGAGATGATGCCATATGAGGATGAGGTGATGTGTGTTCTCTGGAAGCGTGAGCAAGGAGGTGCTAGATGATGTGAAAAGCTGCCTGTGATGAGCTGTGATCTGAAGGGAGTAAGATAAGAGTTCCAAGCAGCCTGCTCTCCCAATGGTGCTG
Organism: Toxostoma redivivum; assembly: GCA_013397375.1. NCBI lineage: Eukaryota > Metazoa > Chordata > Aves > Passeriformes > Mimidae > Toxostoma > Toxostoma redivivum. The sequence continues at coordinate 1,550,101 of VXBI01014662.1, read as the reverse complement.
ACACTTGATTTAGCCCAGTTGTTTGGCAGAAGCTCAGCAGCAGCCAGGCCTACCTGTGTAGAGCATCCCTATTCTTTTCCTCCAGCTATTTGAGGTGGACTCCTGTGGGTAGAACTGGTATGATGTAGTCCATCTGATCACCTTGCACAGGAGCTCTGTGCCCAAGAGAGTGTCAGTCAGCTTGTGCAGCCTGGAGGTTGCCTGGGAAAGACTAGGCAGTTCTGCAATGTGAAGACCTGAGTTTGGGATACTGTGGGAGGCCGTTGTGAGGCCCTGGGGGACACTAATAGCTTTCATTCCTCTATGGGCAAAGCAGTCATAGATTTGCAGCTGAAGCCAAATTCTCTTCCAAGCTCTTGGCCTGGGTATTAATGCAGCAAATGGTCTGCAGTGCCTGCCTTGCTTAATGGGTTGCGGAAGAAAGAGGGTGACTCTGTGGCTATGCTATCTTCCCGAGTCTAGCTCCTTTCCTGGGGCATCTTGGGCACTTCTGAGCTGGCCCTACAACTGCTGCTTTTGCTTTTTGTGGGTATGGGTTTGTGATGTCACTGGCATCTGTATAACAGGGCCAGGGCAGTTCTGCCCCACATCAGTTACTGGAATTGCTGAGTGTCCTCTGAGCCACCTGTTGAGGCACCATATGTAGGAAAGATAAGAGAAAACCCACTGACAGCCCTTGCACTGCTACCTTCCATGCAGCTGGTTCCTTCCCCTGTGAAGCTGAGGAGCTGAAGACAGCAAATGGAGCTGCCCTTGGCAGGGCTTTGCAGCAAAAGCCTGAGGGAGCTGAAGCAGTAGCTGCTTATCCCATGAGTAGCCAAGAAGCTGCCCACGCATAGTTTTGCAATGCAGCCTGCAGCTGCTTTCCTCTTACAGGGCGCTGGAGCCCAGGAATGCTGGGTGCCAGCATGCCACTCTGTGGTGCCTGGGAGGACAGGCTGCTTGCCATGAGCCTGGGCAAGGCAGCTGTCTCTGCTCTGCTGGGGGCACCAGCACCTCCTGGCATTGGGGTGCTTGTGCCTGGGGGCACACACAAAACCGACCCTGCGGAGTGATGGACAGCCACACTGGGAAAGCTGCTCTCCTCTTGGACAGGTGAAGACAGATGCTGCTGGGCTCTTCCACCACTGAATCCCACCTGGGGTGTTCCCTCTGGGACTGAGTCCTGGCCCTTGGGCAGATTATCACCTCAGTCTCTGAGGCTGCTGACTGAAGCAGTTCAGGAGGCATCCCCAGACCTTCAACCCACAGGGATCACCTGGAGCTCAACTGCTGGGACATGCTGTTGGGTGATACATTATCACTGTCCCATGTGCCTCTGAATAACATCCTAACCCTCAGCACCAGGGCCATGACCCTTTTGTAACTGAAATCAAGCACAAGTAGATGGGGAAAATTTGCTTTCTTGAAGAAAACTTCTCTGCCCAGAGAATTTGTGGATTCGTCATACCTGGCAGTGTTCAAGACCAGGCTGGAATGGGGCTTTCAGCAGCTGCTCTACTGGAAGGTGTCCCTGTCTGTGGCACGAGGATTGGAGCTAGGTGATCTTTTAGATCTCTTCTAAACCTTTCTATATTTCTATGAAGCTACAGGAGCTACAGGAGGTCAAAAAGCAGAGCCAAGAGTTCAAGCTGCTTCTCTCTGTGTTGAGCCACCTTCCTTGGGCGTCTGTACTCCATCTAAAGGACAGACCTTTGCTAGCCCCTCTGGGGTGGAGGCAGGGTCAGAGACAGGCCATTTATTCTGTAATTCTAGTTGAATGGACCAACAAGGCATGGAAATGTCAGGTGGTTCCCAGGGCTGGTGCAATTGCTGGTTGCTCTTCCAGTTGCTGTTATGCCCCAAGATGGACTTTCAAAGCCAAGTTTGGGGGTGTTTTTCGAGCTTTGGAGCTGTGAGCACATATTACCTCTCTGCACACTCCTAGTAATCCTTGAACTAAAAGATCAAGAAGCTATCTTATGGGTAGATGAGTAGTTGGTGAATGTTCAGAGGGGAATTGCATCTATCCTGATGTCCACCTCCTCTTAATTTCTGTCAGGAAATTTTGTAAGACCTGGCAGCGGAATGTAGAGTTAGTGCCTTCCAGATTACTTCTGCTAACCTGTGAATCTAAGTTACGTGGGTGCAGTGTGAGCTGTCCATTTCTGACTAGACTTGGGGATATCAGTGCAGTTCCCGTCCTAGCTCTCCCAAGTGTGGTATGCTGGTGCCCCATGACACTGCTTTGGCAAAGGAATGGTGGCAACCTGGCATTATGGAAATCTGTGCATAGCTTGTGCTGGCTTTGCTTAATATTTTAGCTCCAGCTAAAGTAACAACTTTGGTATAATGCTTGCAAAGTAAGGTAGAAAAGATGCAAAACCGTTAGTGCTATAAAGCTTGGACATTGCCTTCTACAACATGCTATGTGCTGTGTATTGGACATGCAGCTTACTAAAGCTACCCCTTCACCCTACCTTTGCTGAGTCCACTTTTATCCAGTCCTTGTGCATCACACTGGAATGTTTTGATAGTGGGTTTTGGACTCGGTGACTGTTAGCAGTGTGCACAGTCTACTGTGGATGGTGGCACCTGCAGCCTTCATTACCCTCAGGCACTACTGGTGTGTCTACATGTGAGGTGATCTTGTGGCCACTGGATATTAGTCAATAGGAATTAGGCAATTCAGTCCGACACCTCAAATTTCAGAGACCCAGGCCAAATGTGGATGAAGGCACTGGGGACCTTTTCCTCTCTATTCATCCTACAAAGTATAGCCTGACTTCACAGGACTTTCCAGCACTCAGATTTTTCTTGAAGGAGCTAGTTTGGGTTCTTGGATGTAGGTATGCCATTTACACAGGCTTTGCAGCATATATCCATAAATAATTTGATTATGAGTTTCTAACCCATAGGGCCTGTGGGCCTGGCCTGTGTGGTTTTGAGTCAAAGAGCACAGAGAACTGAGTCATGGCGAACAGTGCAGGTACTGCTGAGTCCTGCCTCCTTACAGGGGATACACAATAAAGGGATGTTCCCACCTTACTGTGGTGGCCCTGGGACTCAGACAGTGCCAAAGCGCAGCGGACAGTCCCAGGTATTGGAATGGGGCAGGCCCAGCTGGGGTGTCTTCTGGGTTTTACTGCCTCTTGTCCTAGGCTGTGTGTGATGCTTTCAACATCTGTGGTCACAGAGCTGAGCCTGTAGATATCTGTGTGACAAACCACGTGTGTTTCTGGAAGGAGGCTCAATTCTGTCTCTTCCCTCTCAGGGAGGGAGCAGCCCTGTGAAGGGTTGTCTGTACCCAGCCAGCCATGTCCTCAGCTGTGGGTACAGGTCCCTGTACCTCTCTCCTCTGTGTTCCCATAAAGTGGAGGTAGAGGCTGTAGACCTGGTTCCAGTGCGGATTATGTCATGTTGCTGGTGGCCTGTGACCAGGTGGCTGCCACATTGCCCTGCCAGGGGTGGGGCTGCCGTGTGCTCACCCCTACCTCCTGCCCTAACCCACACCTGCTGGCTCTGATCTGGGTTTCTCTGTCTTGTTGTAGCTGGATGAGGAAGAAGAGAGGAGGAAAAGGCGCCGAGAGAAAAACAAAGTAGCAGCAGCACGATGTCGTAACAAGAAGAAGGAGAGGACGGAGTTCCTGCAGCGGGTGAGTGCCCCAATCTATCCTAGGGCATAGCAGGTACCTCCCTAGAACAGTGCTCCAGCTGAGGGTAGCATTGCCTCCCGAACTGCCCCTCTGCCACCCCTTCCTCCAGTGCCTTTCTCTGGGAAAATACAGCCCCTGCTTTTTGTGAGGCAGTGAAGGCGGTGGCCATGTACATGCCCAGGGAGAGCTTACCCATGGTACCAGGGCTGGAGGTTGGCTCTGGGCTTGTGGTGAGAGACGAATGATAATGTCTCTGTCTCAGTGCTGGAGCAGGAACACCCATATGAGTGTGGCACAGGATGGGCTGGCAGTGTGCTGGCCTCCTGATCAAAGTCCTAAAGATTTTCCCACTCAGAGGCCAGATGCCCATTCCACTTCTAACCCCAAGGCAGAAAAACTGTCACAGCACCTTGTTGTTTTTCTGCAAACAGTGGTGAGACGTGCAGATGATACAGCATGAGACAAGGAGTCATTTCACAAGGACATATCCTTACAGATGGGCTGGGTGAAGACTTACACGTGGGTTTGTTCTCAAACCACAGAAAAGCAGTCAGGCAGAGATTTTGCTGATGTGTGGCAGAGACCTGCCCCAAATGGTGGCTGTGTATTTCTGTGTGATGGCTCTAAGTAGCACAAGGCAGCAGGGCTGGGGATGAGCTGCCTGGAGGGATGTGATGCCTTGGCAGGTCTTCAGTCTGCTTCTCTGCTGCAAGGGCTGAGGGACAGCACTGAGCAGAGGTGGCATGTTGGCCAAATTGTGTCTTGTACCTTGTACTGCTAGATGAAGTCACATGCGGTTGTGTTCCTGTCCTGCTAGGAGTCTGAGCGTCTAGAGCTCATGAATGCTGAGCTGAAGGCCCAGATAGAAGAGCTGAAACAGGAGAGGCAGCAGCTCATCCTGATGCTGAACCGGCACCGGCCCACCTGCATCGTGCGGACAGACAGCATCAAGACGCCTGAGAGCGAAGCCAACCCACTGCTGGAGCAGCTAGAGAAGAAGTGAAGGTGGCACAGGGCCAGGAGAAGGAGACAGTGGCACAGGGTCTTCCAGGGTCTCTAACGTATGTACTGTATGAAGAACTGCACACCCAGGCCTGGTGCAGCCAGGACCCAGTGGGCTTCCTTGGGAACTATGGACCAAACATGGGAACAGAGAAGATCAGGAACCTGCCAACCATGTACTCTGAGGCTGAACCTGGGAGCAGGGCTGGTGGTGCCAGTGAGAGTAACCTCCTTGTGATACCTCACCACAGCCCTTCAGCCTGCTCTGAGCCCTTGGGACCCACAGAGCCACAGTGTGCTCTGCAAGGACCGCACAGCCTGTGGGTAGCAGGGGCTCTGCAGGCTGAGGCGTGGCAGCTGTGCAGTGCCCACCAGCACCCTGCCCAGAAGCTGCTGCTGCTCCTGGCACATTCTCCGGAGGGAAACCCAAACCTAAGAACCGCAAACACTTGATGCAGCCCCATCTGGTGGGCAGGCCTGTCGGGGCTTGGTGGCGCAGGCGCCCCCCACAAGCACACTCAGTATAATGTTTACAGCCCAGCTGTCTGTGTCGGCCGTGCTTTTGAATGCACATTTTTACACTTTTTTAAAGTATTTTTTACAAAGTTTTTATACAGTGATCTCTATATGGATTTATATAATCACTAGATGTGATCCCATAGAAATGTATGTTATAATGGTCTGTTTGTTACAAACACATATGCCACAGTTATCTCCATTGTGTTACTTGTCTGGTAGCATCCAGCTCCTTTCCTGGCATGCTGGGAAGGGGGTCCAAGCTGCTCTCTGCAGTGGTGTCGCTACCCTCTCCATCCATGTATGTCCTTCATAATACTCAGTTCTGTATCTCTCAGTAAATGTTACTTTTGCGTATGCTGTCCTCCTGTAGCTTTGTTTGGGTCAGCACCATGGCAGGGCTGAGCAGGCCAGGTGTGTTCCTGGATGAATGGCACAGTGGAGCAGATCCCAGAGCTGGTTTTGGTGGTTGTGTTAGCAGCTGTGGGCCAGGAGAATTCACCCCAGAAATCTGGGAACCTTGGAGGCAGCTCTGACTATTGTCAAGCAAGAAGTAGCTCAATGCTGTACCAAAGATGACCGGCAGGCATTGCTTGCCACTTGGAAAGGCAGAGGGAAACCATGTTATCATTAACTGGTCCTTTGTGTTTCAGTACCAAATACAGCAGTTTGAACTCATTTAAGGGATGAGAAAGAGACAGGGGAGCTATCACTATGTCCTTGTGCTGGTGTTCCCTTTATGTGCCTTTGTGCTTCCTTCTGCCCAGACCATGGAGTTCATGGCTCAGGTCTGACCTATTCCTCAGCTGCTGGAAGAGACAAACTTCATTCTTTGAAAAATGTGATACCTCTGCCTTTCATCAAGCTCTGCTGGCAGGATGCAGACCACATGCTGGACCTCCTTATATTTTCTCTTTATTCCCCCCTGCAAAGTATACATGGTAATAAATTCCCTCTTTGGTGGTCAGTGGGAGCTCCCTGTGGATACCAGATGATCCAGGCATCTTGTCCATAGGTATCTTGTACTTTTTGCTCACCTGGAGAGCCTATGTGCTCATCTGCTACATGACTTCCAGTAGCACTGGCAATGCTCTGGGTGCAGGTGCTGGCCTTTCTCTGGTGAATAGCCACATTGCAGTAAAAATTTCTTCTATGAAAACAGCTGGCTTGGAAGAGAAATAAAAGGTGCCCTTTGAAACCCAGCATGCTAGAAGCAGCAGAAGAGTGATGTATCTGTATCAGTTTAATGCTCAGCTTGGGCAGGAGCTGAATCCTAGCAATGCCCAAGGGGTTGGAATGACATTATCTTTAAGGTCCTCCCTAACCTAATCCAGTCCCTGATTCTGTCACCCAAACAACCTTCTGCTGTATTCCAGTCACTACCACGGTGTTTGACACTCAAAATTTAGGGCATTTCGTTTTCAGGCAATTTGTGTTGTAACACAATAAAGTTAAAGCAGAGGGTTTGGGCCTCTTCCTTTTTATCCCACAGCCTAGGACTGGGAAAAGGTTCCATCTCTGTGCAGTGTGCTATACTACAACCCCCTCCTGGTCTCTGTAGGAGACAGGTTATTTAATATTCTTGACTCTGGTAGCATCTGTCCTCTCAAAACCCAGCTCCCACCTTCTCAGAATTAAAAATTTTGGTATGGGACAGATGCTTCACTGGACAGGTTTGTGCATTATAGTGACATCACATGGGCAGGAGCAGAGGGCACAGGCCAGGCACAGCCTCTGTTGCCACATGCCAGAACATGCTCCCAAACCTAAAATGCCATGGTTCTACCTCTGGCAGTGTCCTTGCACTAGAATCCACTTCATGCACGGGCTGGTAATGTGGATTTGCTTGGAAAAGTCAACTGACACTTCTCAAAGGCCAGGAAGCCACCTCCTGGCCAGCCCACATCACCCCCTCCTGTGCTAGGTGCACTACTGGAGCAGAGCTGAAGGGATCTCGTACTTCTGGGTCAGGGCTTGGTGCCGGTGGTGCTGGAGCCGGTAGCCTGGTAGTTGTGGGGTTGTTGCCAGCTCCATGTCCCGGTCCAGCCAGCCGTCGGGCTGCGTCCCTCATCCTGGGGGGTGCACACACACGCACACATGGATCCCTCCCGTGGATAGCTGTAGCTGGTTGCGGAGTCGCAATTGCTGGCCCCGGGCGCAGGAGCCTTGAGGATGGCAGTTGCTGCTGGCACATAGCTCTAGTCTCGCTCGCTGACTGCTCCAGCCCGAGGCTCTCCGTGCTCACCCAAACCCTCGCATGGCTGGATGAGTCTGGAGACAGGCGCGCAGGAGCCCGTCAGCGGGCGGGATGCGGTAGTACCCGGCATCGGACAGGTGCGGTCCNGGAGCACCTCTCCTGTGAGAAAAGGCAGTGAGAGCTGGGGCTCTTCAGCCGGGCAGAGCACCTTTCCAGTACATAAAGGTCTCTGGGTAAGCTGGAGAGGGACATTTCACCAGGGCTTATGGTGATAGGACAAGGAGCAACAGTTTTAAACTGAAAGAGGTTTTGAATTGTATATAAGAAATGAGGTGTTGAATGCTCCATCCCTGGAAGTCTTCATGGCCAGGTTGGATAGGGCTCTGAGCAACCTGGTCTAGTGGAAGGAGTCCCTGCAGGGGATTGAAACTAAATGACCTTTAAAGATCCCGTTCAAACCTTTCTGTCATTCTCTAGTTCATGGTGCTGTCCCATGGTTCCATCAGACGGCTCTTGTTAAACATGTGAGCCCATTTGGCAACACTGGTGCTTCCTGGCCATTTCACCTGCATGCCTCTCTGCTTCTGACATACCTGACATAGCTTAGCAACCAGGACCACCAGCAGGAATTTCCAGGGTGCCAGCAAGCCTCCTCCAGGACACACCTATCTTCTGTTTTGTGAGATCCACATTCAGATCATAACTCTTGTGCTCCTTCTCAAACTCACTAGTAGTTCAGGCCAGAGCTCTCCCCAGAGTGATAGGATACCATATGTTTCCTGAATCCCAGGCAGGTGAGCTGCATTACTTTCCATTGTTTAGATCCTTGTAACAGCTCTCTGGTGCCCTTCACATACTAACCCAGTTCCCTCTGCAAAACCAATCTTTTATCTTCTTTCCTAAGGAAAGGCAGGTACCATTTTGCCCAAAATCACCAGGCCTGAGGCAATGGGGGATAAATGAGCTGGGAGTCCAACTACAGTAGATTGGTGTAAATGCTCTATACTGCATGCTCAACTCTCTTTTTCTTCCTGGACCCCTGACAAGTGTCAGGGCCCATGGACAGTTTCCCCAGTTGTGTCTTGCCAGCTTCTTGCCCCTTTCTCCTGCAATCAGCTCATCCTGAAGAGGTTGAGTAGGCCGTCATGCTCCCAAAGCTTCATTGTGGCCCTCTTCCTTTCCTTCTCATTCTGTCCCAGCCCACTGCCCCATCCCTTTGTAGGCAAGGTACATGTGTAGTCCTGGGGACAGGGGCATCCAGCCCTTCCCTCCCTTGACTTGCAGCAGAGGATGCTTGGGGGTCATTACTTTGCAGTTTTCACAGTATTGTTTTAACTTTGTCTATGAAAAATTGCCTCCTCTGCCCTTCTTGTCAGTTGGCTGAGGGCAACTCCATAACACTGTGGGAAGTGGTATTAACTAACCTTTGCCAGTGACCTGTCTCTTGTTTCATTCTGAGCTAAGGGCAACAGGTATTCATTTGTCTTTGTCCTTATTGGTTCTTCTGCTCAACTTGCTGGAAAACAAGCCCCAAAAATCCCCAGCCTTGATATTTACCAAGAGTCACAGAAACTGCTTTGATTACCATGGTGCCATGGTACCATGGTGGACTCTGCTGAGCACTACTGACACCAGCACAGCCCATGGCTGGGCACAGGACTGGAGCCAGGGAAAACTGTGCTGCCAGGATGCTCACAGAGAAATTAGAATCACCAGCTTCTGCTTTCCTGAGCCTGGAAGCATCACCTGGCTCCCCATGTCTTTGCACACTTTTTGCTTATTTGTGATCGCCTGATGGCAATTGAAGTTGGGGGGGAAAGATGGTGGGAGGGGGGCACAAGCAAAGGGAATGGGTCCATGTGCATCCTGTGCTCACCTGGAGGCATCATGCTCCTGCTGGGCTCAGGAAACTGCTCTGTGTGCAAAGCTGGGTAGGTCACTTGTCCCTGGTTAGGGGCATGAGTGTCCCCACACCATGCAGCTGGTGGGGTGGCCAGGGTCATCTCCCAGGTGGGTGATGGAGGTAGGTGGGGCAGCTGCTGTCAGAGGTGTAGGCAGCCCCAATGGGAAGGGAACTTGCTGTCAGCAGCTCTATCACCAACACTTTCCATATGAGGGATAGATCCTTCTCTGCAGCCAGGAGGTTTTTGCTAGTCAGGACCACCAGAAGGGCTGGCACCCATGACGTCCTGGCAGAGTTTGCTTTTTCTCTGCATGTGAATCCCCAGGAGCAGAAGCCTTGGGAGCATCTGTCAGCTCAGGCTGACTCCTCTACTGCAACCAAGTTGTAATTCCAGGCACAGCCAGAGCCTGTGATGCTTCTCCTAGCCTCAGCACTGGTGACAGCTTCTGTGGCTCTGCCTGCATGCAGCTGGGTCTCCTGCCCAGCACAGATATTTCAGCTCCTCACCACACACCTGGGGAGATGGGGTGAAGGAGCTGGTGATGAGGCTGGCAGGGAGACACAGAGCAGCTCACAAAGGCCAGAACCAGGCTTTGCAGCCCATGCATCATATGGGGCTCACCTTGGGCTGAAGATGCAGTTGTGGGATGAGAGAGCTTAATGATGCTGAGCCTTTGGTTTTGTCTATCAGGGTCAGCAAGAAGTTATTCCCAATTAGCTAAAGTGATGGGCTAAATTGGTGGTGAAAAACCTTCCTCCAGATGCCTTGCTGCAGAGTTAAAGTGGGTTTTCTTAGGTTTGGCTATTTAAATGGAGTGACCAACTCAAGCAGACTTCAGCCCAGGGATATATTTAGTAGAACAGGCAGTGGTATGACTGCCTGTGCTGATAATTTCTTTGTGAGCAAAGCCTCCCCAGGGAGTAGGAAGTGAGCCTAGTTGTACTAGGATGGCTTTGATGCTGATTAAGAACACCTGCCAAGGGGTTTATTGAACTTCAGTCACTTCCAAGAAGGAAGGAAGGACTTTCCTCTCTCCAGTCCTGTGTCTTGCTGTGCTTGCACAAAGTCTAAGTGGGGTGCCATGGGGATTTGAGAAAGGTTAGGCCCTGTGGAGAAGGAAAAGCTTTTGCTGCTTAAGGCAGGAGGTGGGTCACTGTGTGTAAGACTGACAGTTCTGCATCCCTGTCTAGTTCAAGGGACTCTGCTAGACAAAAAGGCCCTGTGTTAGCAAGATGATGGACTTTTCCAGCCCTAGCTCCCAGCATTGTAACCTGGAGCTCCCAGGAAATACCAGCATGAAACTACTTCCAGAAGTCCATGTGGGTTTTCAGCAAATGCAGAGTTTGAGTCTGTTTGACAAAAGGGTTTCACTGCAGCCTGTCATGTCTCAGATGAAGCTTCAGGAACAGGATTGTTTGCCAGTAACCACCACCTTGTGCTGATGTTATCTAGTTTCTGCAGAATGAACTTGCTGAGTTGTCATCTGTGACACCGTCAGGGGAAGTCCTGACTCCTGACACTGCAGTTCCTGCCTCTGCTTTACCATGGCCCCAATTCCAGCAGCATCATTTGGCCTGGCTGGATTTGCTGGAGATCTGCTTGTGCTGAAATGTCATGAGGTTGTCAGAAACAACTGGACAGCAAGACTGTGCTGCAGGCCTGTGGGCTCCCAAATCCAATGGAACCACTAGCAGGCTAACATGTAGTTTCTAGCTCAGGATAAAATGGCTACTGACAGCTCATCTCAAGGTGGTGCTGAATGCTTGGTGACCAGACAAGCAGCAAGAGTGGGTTTGATCTAGAGCTAATGTGTGGGTATTGGCAAGTGCCTCAGTATGTGGGCTACTGACTTCTGTGACAGAGGCAAACTCCGTGGGTGCCAAGCAGAGGCACTGCTGCATTTTGCAGGTGTTTGCCAAGTGAGGCGTCCCTTTTTTTCTGTGTAGACCTTGCCTGGAAAGAGTGACCTGACTCACTCTAGCTCCAGACAGCAGGTAATGGATGAGTGTCTAAGGCAGTTAGGTGCTGGTGCATGCTGGCACTGCTGTATGACTGAGCAGTGTGATGGCACCCCATGCAGCCAGTGTAACAGTCTGGCAAAGCCAAATGCACTGGTCCAAACCAACCCCCTCAGCTGCTAGGTGTTCTCTCTGTTGGCAAACTGGATGCAGACAGCTGTTCTGCTGTCTGTTGCATACCTGCAGGTTGCTGGATCATGTGCACAAGTTTTAGGAGTAATGCAAGCAGCCAGTGTACCTGAGTGACATGGAGTCTCATTCAGACAGGGCTTTGGAGCAGCATATTTCTTCACCTCACAGCAAACATCTACTGTGGCTGCAAGGTCCCACTCTGCTTGGCAGCTGAGTTCACATGCTGACATGCTGGGGTAGCAGCACCTCTACATTTCTCCCAGCCACACTCAGGTGTGTGCCTAAGTGCCAGCTGACATTGGTGGTTTAGATGTGAGTGCCAAGGGGTTCAAGTCTGTCCTCCAAATTCAAGATACAGATACCTGTGCAGCAGTGGGAAAGGAGGAAGGCTGCACAAGGAATGGGATGAAGAAGAGTACATCCATCCTTTATAACTGTGATGCCATGGTAGATGTGGGGAAGCTTCCCTGGGCTTCTGTGTTTGCTTCTGTCTTCCCTGCTGTGAAATCAGTAGATATCCAAAGATGGTACTGACCTAAATTAGGTCTGCAGGAAAATTTCCCTATGTAGAGACTAAAAGTCCCACTAGTTTAGAGTGGAAACTAGTGAAATGCCGCATGATAGAGATGTGCAGAGCAATTCCTGGCTTAGAGATAAGTCTGTTCCTCTGCTCACCCCCTCACAAGATGTTCAAAGAAATGGAAAGACAAGTCATTTCACACTGGTAAACTGACACACTTCTCACAGAGCCAGCAAATTGGTTTGTGCAGGTGGGCAAGATGCCCTGCTGGCCAACAGTTTCAGATGGCTCACAAAGGATCAGGCAGCCACATACAAAGCTGTAGGAAAAGTAGCCATGTTCCAGGAGGCTGATTACAGAGAACCTCTCTCTTGCCAGGGTACCGAAATGCAAGGGTGGAAAGCACAGGATTGATGATCATCTGAAAGTGCTCTGTCTCCCTCCCTCCATATGCTGCTCCAAACCTGGGGAAGCTTGTGGTACTTTACAAGCCCTCTGAAAGAGCCAGCATTAAGCAAGTCCTCCCTTGGTGTTTGGGTGTTTGACCATGGGCCTCCTTCCTTGTGTTTCTCTAAAAAAGGCATTGAAGAGCCCTGGCTGGAGGTTCTGGGGGATGGACCAGGTTTGGGTCAGGGGCTCAGCCCTGCCTCCCTCAGCAGTCTGCTCTGGGTTGTCTCCCAGAGAGCTGGCAGCAGGTGAGAGCTGTGTGTGCCAGGGTGTGACAGCATGTGCCAGTGCAGTGTCCAGGCTGATGGGGTTTATACCCATTTGTGTGTTTTGGTTACTCTGCCAGTGTGGTTCTGCCATTCAGCGCTACTTGCACAGGTACCAAGCATACCTTCTGCCCAGCTCCCCTGTCCCCTCCTTCACAGCCACCCTGCCCCGCATTGCCTGTCCTCCCCCATGCTGCCTCCAACATGCTGGGCTCCAACACTGCTTGTACAAGCACCACACATGCCTGGGCACAAGCTCACTGCATGTGAGCCTGTCAGTGCTTGTGCTGAACACCTCCTCCAATCATGCTGTGTGAGCTGAAGGACTTGGGAAGCTCTTGTTCCTACCAAATGAGGTGGAGAGAAGGGAAAATTGATGCACACACAGCTGTAATCCAAAAGTGAAGCAGATCCCATTGGGGTGACAGTACAGTACTAGCATGGGTGTTGTTCACAGACATCTCCTGCCAAGGTGGGTGTCTCAGAGTCTGTCTGCAAAAACATACCCTAAATAAGCTGTACTCAATCCTTGGGAGTCTTGAACATCTTTTGTGGTGATGGGTGGCATTGAGACATTTTCCTCTGAATGGAGTCACGAAGCAGCAACGTAATACACTCAAGAGTCATGTATTAAATTAAGAGACACCATCCACCCCCATGTCATGGATCATGGCTTCAACCAAAGCCCTGTGAACATCAAACCCTCCATCAGACACTGTTCATCTCCTGGGAGCACAATTTTTGCTCCTTGGTTGTTGCAGTTGGATTCACTGCAGCAGTAGCAGATTCCCAAGGCTGAGTCCTGCTGCCACTGTGGCTGGGCTGAACAGCCACATGTACCTCCCCTGCTCTTGTATTGCCTGGAGATGCACACACTGGGAAGCACAGAGGAAGCTGGGGGCATGGCCCCTTGCCATCACCAGTAAATCTACCCCTGGGTGGATCAGCCCTTCTGGTTAAACGGGTCACTGCCCTTCCTCTTTGGGCCTTCCCCATCATCACTGAACGAGACTGCCATCGAGATGAGTCAAACTGTCAGACAACATCTGCACCTCTGCACACCAGTCCATGCGCTTGGATAGTTCAAGGTGGGCTCGGCCCAGGCAGCGGAAGCAAAGAAACCCTGGTTGACTGGGAGGCGTCTGGTAGCTGAACCTTTTCAGTGTCCTGAGCACAGCTGGGTAATCTGGTTCATTTTTGACCTATTCCAGAAGGTAGACAAGGCCTGTGAAGACAGCAGTGAGAGGAAGTTTGGCCTTGAATGGACGTACTCTACCAGGCCTTGAGATCTGCTGACCTGGAGACTCTTGTAAGTGTACATCTGAGAACTTGCTCATGATCTGCAAAGTCCTTGCCAGGAACAGATCAGAGGTTGCTCAACTAAATACAAAACTGATAGATCTGTAGGATTTGTAGGGCAGGAGAAGGAGAATGTGGTTCATCCCTTCAAAATAGCTTGGGGTGAACTCTATAATTGGTGCCTTGAGACTGAAATTCCAGTACGTGCAGGAGGGCTGACCCTGCCAACCTCCTGTCAAGAGCCAGGCTTGCTCTTCCCCTCCAGTGGAGTCAGATGGACCCCATCTACCTGGAGCTTGGTGTCCTTATCTGGAAAGCTAGGACATTTGGCATTTCCTTTCTAGTTTCCTTCTTTTAAAATATGGACCAAGAAAAAAAAAAATCATTACTAATGACATTCAAAAAAACCCTCATAAAAGTGACAAAGCCAAGTACTGAAGACCTAGAAATAGCCAGAAATGGGTTTGCCTGGGCAGCCTAGCTTCAGCTGTCTTGTGCATATGATCACTTCATGCATTTTGTCCTGGATTGCCACCTCTTCAGCACCCAAGCTGGACCTTGGCTGGAGGGAGCAACAAGCTGGACAGCTAGGCTGCCTCCTTTCTTAGCAGGGCTAGGAAACTCCTATCAACTCGGTGAAGCAAGAGACTGAAAAAAGAAAGGTGATTCTCCTGGGCAGACAGCTGATGCTTCCCTGGAGAGCTGGGCCTGTGTCTACCCCTGCCTTGAAGTTACTCTGTGAGCTGGTGAGCCACATAAGCAAGAGCTTTCACAGGAGCAGCTGTGTCTTCCTCATTTCCCAAGCTGCTTTAGAGAAGTGTTAAAATTTGCAGATGCAGTCACAGACATCAGGATCTGGGGTTTGACTAAACTAAGTGTTATATAGTGCTAAAACCATCAAAAAATTTAGATCCTAGTTGGTTCAAAATGCGTATCCAAAATGAATGAGTACTTATGACCTAAATCTCTTTTGTCTCTTATTTTGTACCTGTTAGATAGGTATAAGTCCATCCCCTCATCCCCAGCTCCGGACCTGAAAAGGTGGCTTAGAAAACAGCTTCATTTATTACCCTGAAGCACTCAGTGCTGAAGTGATGAGCATTAGAAAGAGTCCATGAAGAAATGGAAAAGGAGGATGTTGGAGCATGCTGACTGCAGGACAAGATGAAGGTAACATGGCCATCCCAGGGAATAAATCCTAGTGGATCATGCAGCTACAGAGCACAGCATGTTACATAGCATGAGGGCATAAATGCAGCGTGCTTTAGGGATTTAATTATGGGATTTCCACAATTTTGAGTGCTTGACTTACAGCCCTTGTAATTTATCAGACTTTCCGGGTGTAAAGTACCTGTTTCCTGTGCATTGGCTGGTTGCACCCAGCAAGGACTGAAAGTGTTGGTGTTTGCTCTATGCCAAGTGGGATGAATTCGGTGGGACAGTGCCTCCTGGCACAACCTCACTCTCACACTCAGCTCAATCAGGATGAAATAGCCCTGGTGACAGAGACTGGGGAAGCTGCACATGTTGCAGACAGGACAACATGTGCTGGCAGAGCGGGACATAGCAGAAGAATCTGGTAGAGAGCAGGGACTTTGTTCAACACAGCCATTCACTTAACATCTCAGCACTGATTTCTATGCAAAAGTCTTCAAACTTATGTGAGAAATTATAAACAAGTTGTTGCAATTGTCCAAATATTGTAAGAAATTATTTGCATAAAATGCTACATGTGAAGCAGAAACAACCTCGGTGGTTTACAGGAGGCTGAAGTTGGTAACTGCTCTAGGCTGGATTTTTAAATAGCACTATGCACTGAATGGCTGTGCAAATGAGATGAGTGAGGTGGATGGGCTGAGATGCTGTTTTGAATGTTGTTGTCATAAGCCTGCTGCAAGCAAGAGCTCTGGAGAAGCAGGTTTACAAAGAAACTCCAGCACCTACCTGTGCTGAGGAAGCTGGTTGCACAGGTGGGACATAGGGAAAGAGGCTTTGAAGCAAAAGTGCTGGTTGAAAAATACCTTATGTGCTCTCTTGGTTCTGAGGAACCTGTCCTAGTAGTGCTTTTCCCCCACTCCTTTTTAATTTTTTTCCTTATTTAAACCCTGGGAACATAACCCGTAACATAATCTATCCCACAGAGGCAGGATTCAACCTGGAATTCTTTTGAGAGAGGTTTCTTCCTAGCCACCTCATATAAAGGGGCTTGAATAACTTTCTTGATTTGCCCATCCCGAAGTCTTCCTAACCTCATCTTGCTTCTAACATTAGATCTCCACCTCTCCTGCTGCAGCTGGAGCCTGTTGCTTCTTACCCTGCTTTGGCTGCACAGAAATCAGCTGGCCACCCTTTCCATTACAACATGTGAAAGACTGTTTCTTCCTCACCATCCACTTCCCACCCCAAGACTTCTCTTTTCTAGTCTGAATGGGCCCAGCTTCTTCACTCCTTTCTCTTAGGGCAATATTACCGTGTGTTTATCCTTTGTATTGTTTTTTTCCAGACTACTCCAGTTCTTGGCCTGGGACTCTGAACAGGTCCTGCACAGGCAGCACAAGGAAGTCATCTCCTCTGCCTTGCCCTAGAACCCCAAGTCAATACCTGACCCCTTTACTGCTGGCAAAGCTTCAGTTTTCAGTGCTCTGCAGCCCCTGGATTTTTCCTTGCTATTCTGCTGCCCCATCAGTCATTCTCCAGATCTTCTACCTACAGCTCACTTTGCTTTACATTTGCCTTTGTTCTTGCTGTACTGCATCTTGCTGCTTTTAGACCATTTTTCCGCAGTTGAGATCACACTAAGCCCAGGCTCCAGAGTCCCTGCAGCCACTCTGTCCTGGGAAAACAAGGATTGTCTGCTGTAATTTACAAGGGACAAGTACAGGACTGGTTGGTCCTGTCCTTCCCCTAAAAACCTCTGGAACCATTCTTTCTCCATCAAGCTGCTGGTATGGCAGTAGCCTAGCACTGGTGAGTTTTTCCAGTGCCACTGACAGAGATTTCACAGCTCCTGTGATTAAGATCAAAGAAAAATAAATGATCCCACAGAGAAAGTCAGGGAATGTTATTCACAGTGTAAATTTAGTCACCTAAGTCAAGCACAGAGATTAGGAGACTGACTCCTGAAGCTCCCCCTCATACAGGGCGGGATCCTGGGCAGAGGCAGCAGGAAATCAGCTCCCCATGTTGTGCCTGCAGCAGGTGCCCAGGTCAGTTCCCATAAAGCTGTGAGCAGATGCTGGTGGAACCACACTGGTGGTTTCTGCTCTTCTGGGTTGGGGAATCACATCTCTGACCAGAGAAATGGCAGGGGGCTCTCACTGCCTATGAGGAGACAACATGGGTCCATCCCAGCCCAGAGAGGCATTGTGAACATGGGTCCATCCCAGCCCAGAGAAGCATTGTGAAAGCTCTGCCCATCTTCTCACCAGGAGACACTTGTCTCACTTACAGATGCTTATTTGTTCATAAGCGGCAGGAATCAATTTACATCATGGCCAGTTCAAGGGAAAGAAGTGTGTTTGCACAAGGCAGGAAAAGGGATGCCCTCTTAGTCCTGCTCAGAAAGACCAAGTGTCCAAACCCTCTCCCATGCTGTTGCTCTCTCCTGAAGTATCTTCATCAGCTGTTAATAAAAGCCCAGCTTTGGGCAAACCAAGGTGCACTCAAAACCTTCCTTCTGTGGATCAAAGAACAGCCTTTGCCATAGCCGCATTCCAGACAGTTTTGCACTGATTGTCCAGCTCCTGCCAGGACACTCAGCTTCCCTCACCACCTTCTGCCAACAGCCCCACCACCTTCCCAACTGCCTCCCAGACACTGGCCCTGCTAGGTACAAAAGGAAGGAGTTCAGCTAATTTGTCCAATAATGGAACAAGGGTATTTTTCTCTGAGGAAGGAACTCCATCCATCTAGCAGCCTGCAGAGCAGGACAGGCCAGGCAGTCTCTGAGCCCTGGTCAGTAGCAGAGGAGTGTGGTTTTCTCGGGAGAGTGGGAATCCAGAAGTGTGCTTCCTGGAAAGAAAGTGCTGCACAGGATTGCAGAGTTCAGAGGAAGTGTAGTGATGCAGAGAGCTAATGGATCCTTCCAGTGTTGTGCTGTAGCCAGTGCCTTGGAAGGCCTGAACTCAACACCTCTCACCTCACCAATGCTTTTGGCTACTCCATTTCTGGAGCCAGCTGCACCAGAAAAGCCCTGCATGCTACAGAGGGGCTGCACTTCCAGAAAATTGGGTCCCTTAGTGTGGATCATGCCAAGCAAACCCTGCAGCCATGTTAAATAGTGTGGTGGATCCTAGCATTTTCATATAGCACACCAGGAGGAAAAATACACTCAATGCTATGAAATGTTCAGGTAAAAGGGCTAAAAAGTAGAACACCAGTGCCACAGGATGTTTCTAAAGAGGCAAATGGCTCAAAGTGGAATAGTTTTACTACTGCAGCTAAGTCAGGAGATTTCTCTGAGCCACCCAGCCTGCTATCAGTCCCACGCAGTTTTTGGTTTTGGCCATATTTGCTCCTGTGTTGGCTCTGTGAGTGGTGAGTATGGGAAGAAATGCTAGCAGTGCCCATGTGAGTCTGTGCTGTGTTCCAAGCACGTGCTTCTTTACAAGTGCGTTTTCTGTGCTGCAATACAGAAATTATTTCCAATACTCTTTCCCAAATGATAACTGCATCTCAAGTGACCTTACCTATGTACTGCTGCTGAGACTTGCTAGCTGGTCCTGCCTGAGGCAGGAAAAACTCAACCAAAGGATACACAGGCAACAAAAAACAGTAGTTTGGGAACTGGGAATTGCTATTTTCCACAGGAATGGGCTACTCTGCATGGGTTCATGCCTGTTTCTAGATCTGCTCCTTATTGCACATGCAAGAACTTAGCAACTCCAAAGTCGTGTGCTCCTGTCTGTGGATGGAGAGCCTGTTGGCATGTGGCCCTGGTTCACCCTGCTGGATCTGGTGACATGAGCAGATCAGAAAGCAAATGGTCCTTGCTTTTGCACTTCCTACTCCTGCACTGTCACCTCCAGAGCCACTAGCATAGGGTACTTTGAGGGTACCCCAAAGCACTGCTGTCCCAGGGGCTGATTGCACATCTTTAGTCTTCTGAGGCTCATACTAAGGATAGATGTAGTCCCAGAGAGCACAGACTGGAGGACAAAGAAGGGGATCCAAAGCAAATTCTCCTTGCTGCTGTCTGCATGGGCTGATCCATAGATTCTTATATTTACAGCACTTTGTCTGCCAGGGCTGATATTCCCCTATGGGCCAGTGGTGACATACTAATGAATGTTTTGAAGTGCTAAATAGCTTTGCTTTATGGAAAATGCTAGTCCTACCCAGCCCAGTCCAAATGTTCTGTGATGCTGAGCGTTTCTTCTTCCATGGGACTGGTGCGACACTGTGCCCATGTGTTTATGTGGCACCTGCTGAGGGCACCTGTCCCCTTCTGGGGACCCACGTCAGTGGTGTCGGGGGCGGCAGGAGCGGGTGGGAGGGTTGTGGAGAGATGTGTGGCTGCTTGGGAATTTCCTCAGCTGCGTTGGGGTGACTGAGGTTGCCTGGGGCTGGACTGACCTCGTGCCTGCATAGGGCTGGCATGGGACACAGAACCCCTGGAATTTCTGGGGCTCCCAGTGTCACCTCCTCCACACTGCCCTCCTTTGAGGGTCCAAGTTTCACAGCCAGAGCTGGGGCTTTTATTCCTTTCCATCTCTGCTGTTTGTCTCAGAGAAAACCCATCGCGTTGTTTTTCAACTGCCTGAAGGTGTTTTTCGGGGGTTTTTTAGGCTATTTTGAAGCTCATTTTTCCCAGATGTGCTTTTTTTTCTTCTTCTTTTTTTTTTTTTTAAATTGGTTTAAAAAATTTTTTTCTTCTTCTCTAACTTTTCTTCTCTGCCTTAAAGTTTCCGGTCACGTGACTTTCAGCTTGCATCCCTGAGGTTCTGAGAAACCACAGGAGGCTGAGACCTAAAGGGAAGGTGCAGAGGCTCTGAAAGGAGAGGCAGCGAAAGTGTCGGAGTGCTGGGCAGGAGGACAGAGTGCTTCTGGGACAGGTGAGAGCTGGGAGCCAAGGGCCACATCAAAGTGACAGAGGAGGACAGAGGAGAGGCAGAGAAGCAAGACAGAAAAGCACACCAAGAGCACAAAGGAAGCTGAAGAGACCCTGGGAGCCAGAAACAGCAGCCATGCCCCACAGCTCTGACAGCAGTGATTCCAGCAGCTTCAGCCAGTCTCCCCCTCCCAGCAAGCAGGTAAAGCAGGGGCCCTTCCCCAGGTGTCCCCAGCTATTTCAGGGTGGGCCATGGGTGAGCAGGAAGTGGGGTGGCACCCACTGTTGGTGTTCTCACAGTGCAACATGGCAGAGCTTTCTAAGAATGGCTGTGGGAAGAGACATGCAGGGCTCAGCCAAGAGCCCTGGCAGAAGCTCCAGCCACTGAGCTGGGTATGGGCAGAGAGAGATGACCTGGTTGCCTGGGGCTATACCAGGGGCATCTGGGGGCCCAGGACCCCCAGGCATGGTGGATCCTGTGATACATATCAGGCAGGCAGGATGCCTTGGTGTGACTTGGTGGTCTGGTGAGGAGCTGAGCAGGCACCTCCTGGCTGTGGACCAGGGCAGCTGAGGGGCAACCTGCCTGCTTCCTGCTTCTGTGGACAGCACTTAGGACCCAGAAAAGCCCTGCTACTTTGGATCTGCTTTCTTTACTGTTCAGCCTCAGCGGTTTTTCATGTCAGTGATGCTTCACAGAGGGATTTTGTTTTGTTGCATAGCATACCTTAAAGGTCTTTTGCTGGCAGATGAAGACAGAAATCTGAGGTATTCTTACCACCTTTTCTGGCTAAACTTTGTTTTATCTGTCATTTGCCATTTCTCTAGGGCTGGCAACAAGAGCAAGTGCCTGAGACTTTGCTCAGAAATCTTGGGATTTATCAAGGCAGATGATTTTTGGCTTCCAAACAAGGATGGGAATGCATCCTGGCTTGCATCTTGGTAGAGACAGGGATAAAGCACAAGGTTTTCCAAAGGATAGGGACTGGACTTGATGCAGGATATGGGAGCTGCTATATCTGAGTAATTTTCAGGGTATTGAAGGCAAGGATAAGTTCAAAGAAATAAGTTCAAGGATAAGTTAAGTTCAAAGAAAAATATCTTGGGCTGGGGGATGGGGGAGAGGATGTGGACAGATAGATGGGCTGGGAAGATAACTTTTGTGGCTGAGTTTTGTAGTCTTGTGGAGAAGTGGTGGTGTGAATGTCAGAGTCCACAAGAGGGGCAGTGCAATATGAAAATAGAAGATGAAAGTCTATGTGAGAGTTTCAACTGTCAGAAGGCAGCAGAAGGACCGGATCTCAGCAGAGAATGGCTGGTGCATGAAGCTCATGACCTGAATCCTGGAGACCACTGTTCCCCCTGCCTAAGGGGCTTGGGGGTGTTGCAGTCAGCACTGAAGGCATTGCTAACAGGGGACTCCAGAAAAGAGCAAGGACAGAGATCAGAGAAGTGGAGCAAATAAGATCTGTGTTAAAAACAAAAGCTCTGAGTCTGTCTAGTTAAACAAAGAAGGGACCATATTGTGTTGTGAGGGTCTGCAACAAATAAAGCCTGAGGCAGAAAGGTGATGGAGAAGGGAGGGACCTACAGGGATGAAAAGAGGAAAACACAGGCTGAATATTTGGGAAAATGGTATATCCAAGGATCTGGAATGTTTACAGTGCCATTACCCTGCACAGAGACAGGAAAGGAAAAATTTTCTGTAAAAGAATTCAAATTGTCTTTTTTCCAGAGGGAGGTCCTTACTCTGGTCCATCAAACTATATCCCAGGCCAGTGTGTTGGTGAAAGGAGAGTGGTCATTTTCCAGCTGTGCTGGGATCCTCAAGGATGTCAGATGTGCACCTCCTGGCAACAGGGGTACTAAAAGCATCACACATCCCCTGGGCTACAGCTTTATACTGGTGTGGAGGGTGTGTCCTGTGCTTCAGTGATGTTATGTGCTGTGTCCCTTTCCCAATTGATGCCCTGCAGGAGAAGGGTGAGGGAGAGAATTACCCAGTCATTCCCATGCCTTGTTTCCCTAGGACTCTTCTGATGACATGAGGAAAGTCCAAAGGAGGGAGAAGAACCGCATTGCTGCCCAGAAAAGCCGCCTGAGGCAGACCCAGAAAGCAGACACGCTGCACTTGGTGAGCACTCCTACCCTTTCTCATCCCTCATACTGAGGACTCATAGGAGTCCTATCCTATTTCCCCTGGGACTTGGAGCAGAGATGCTCAGTGGAGGCAGGATGGGAGAAGTAAGGCCAGGGCAGGATGTAGGAGTCAGCGCTTGCAGTGAGATCACACAGCCAAGGATGACTGCCACTGAAGTGTTTAGTTTTGGACCTAGTTTTATATCCATCTTTATTTCTCACTGATTTCCTTTTCCAACCTCTTCTGACTGAGCTCTTTGATAGCACAGTCTCACTTGGGTTGGCTCTCCCCATTTGAGATTCATGCCACCACTTATGCAGAGGTGCAACAGCATACAAAGATACTTTTCTGTGGCACTGTGGGCACTCCCAACAGCTCTTCCTGGTGTGAAGAATTAGATATCTGCCCTTCAGGAGGGATGGTCACTTCTGGCTGTGTGTGTTTGGGCAGGCATATGTAGTCAGTGTTGGAGAATAAGGGCTGGGGTGCTCTGCATTTTGCACATTGATAAGTGTCATCCCATGTATTTTGGGACACTGGCGGGAAGGATGAAGAACATGCAGCCTGCAGTGGCCATCATTATCAGAAACTAGCATTATTCCTGTGCTGAACTTGGCTGTCCTTTGAAAAGTGGTAGTTCAGCTCATGTTTGAAAAAACATCTTTTGACTTAGTAGTTTCCATATTCCCATTATTGGAAATAATTCTTGAGAATCCGGTTCTGAACCTTCCTCCTTACACAGTGCCCTTAGTCCATGATTGGATCTAGGTTTAAGACAGAGATTTCATTCTTTCCTCAGTAGCTATGAACCTTCTAGAGCTGACATGGCTCTAGGCTGATTGCACCACATCAGCGAGCAGCAATGGCTCTGGGCAACTGTTATCTCAGAGAGGTGAGAAAATACCCTTTCCTTGGGGTCAGTGCTCTCTCCACAGTAATCCTAGAGGTAGGTATTGGCTCTGAGCTTCCCCAAGGAAAACTATGCCTAGCTGTGCACCAAGCAGAATTGAGCTGCTTTTCTTAGAGCAGATAACAAACCACTTGCTTATGAGATTACTACAGCTCAGCTAGCATTGATAACACACAGTGCTTGCCTTCCTATTGGGATGGGGCAGTGGAGCTAAGTCCAGTTTTGATCCCAACAGGCAGACAAAAAAATGCAGGGAGGCAAGTAGATGATGGATGGTAAATTTCTACTAGGTCTTTTTTTTCAATTCCAGTCGACAGTGACCCCCTGCTGCTCCTGGGTTCATTCCCTGAGCATTCTTTGCCTTTGGTTGATTCTGCATCATGGACTTTGTTTTTCTAATGTGGTTCTTCACAGAAAAGCTCATTTCAAGCTATGGTGGTATGAAAGTAGCCACCAGCTCCCTCTGCCCCAGAGTTTTCTAGCTTGAGTTTTGAGGGGAATGAGTCATGGGAAAGCTGGGACTCCTGGCCCTTGGGTGATTCCCATCAGTTCCTTAGTTCAACAACAGTCATTATTTCCAAACCATTTGGTCATGCCTGAGACATGCTGTTTGCTGTGTGAGCTCCTGCTGTGACAGCAGTTGCAATTGCTGGGTGCATTTCAACCTGTGCACAGACTGGGCACTACCAGGAATCAGTGTGGCAGCAGAGGGGCAAGCAGAAGGTTTGCTTTGCCACGGTGGTGGTGCAGCTTTCCAGAACTTTCAAGTGCTGGGTCTTGCTTTAGCTCTCTCAGCTGAGTTTCCAATCCTCTGATCCTGCCCAGGCTGCTGGCTCCACGGTCAGTTGATGCCTGCAACGCTTCAGCCTGGACCTGGCTGCACTTCAGCAGAAGCAGAGGTAGCAAAGGCTTTGATGCTCTCAGTATTGTTGAGACAAGGCTGAGCATCATTACGAACCCTTTTGTTGTTATTCTCATTAATACCAGTATTAATTCAGTTCTTCTGAGGCCTTAGTTTCTCTTTTCTTCTGACTCAAGCGTCTCCCCTTCCTCCCTGCCGCTGCTTTCCTGGGCTGCTAGCAGGAAGCAGTGAGTCTCTTCTTTCCAGGGCCATGACAGGTTTCCTGTGGCAGGTGGTTTTCTGGTTAAAGACGGCGGTTATTCAACGTGCTCTCCCCGGGGGCTGGGCTGCCCGGGAAGCGCCCGGAGATGTGTGTGTGCATGAGAGGGAGCGAGAAAGCCTGGGCGGGAGCAAGCCACAGTCAATTCTCGTAAGCCGGGGCTGGGGAGCGTGGCTGGGGCTGCCGGCATCGCACCCACACCGGGCCCAGCCAGCTGGGGGTGGAGGGTTTGCCCAGGCGTGGCTCTGTGATGAATTTACCAGAAAACATCATTCTGGAAATTCTGCGGGGCAGAGAGGTGAAGGACCACAGCCCTCACATCCCTAGCTCATCCCTGTGGGTCCAGTGCTGAGGAAGACCCTGTGGTTTTGTCTCCTCAGGAGAGTGAAGACTTGGAGAGACAGAATGCTGCCCTGCGCCGCGAGATCAAGCAGCTGACAGAGGAAATGAAGCACTTCACCTCGATGCTGAACTCCCATGAACCACTCTGCTCCATCCTGACATCCCCTCCACCACCTCCAGAAGTGCTTTATGCCACACACTCTTTTCACCAGCCCCACATTAGCTCCCCACGCTTTCAGCACTGAGCCAGCCAGCAGGACAGCAGCCTGCCAGCTCCACTGATGGCAAGAAGTAACTTCATGGGGCTTGCTTTTCCATCCAAGGGAAGGAATTGGACAGATGGACATTCCTTCTGAAAGTATGTATTCTGAGTGATTTGCCTAAGACTTGCTCCCTGTGCAGAAATGGCAGAGTCACCACGAGGCATCTTTGGACAGTTTCCAGATTCTGGGAAGAAGAGGCAGTTACAAAAGGGCACCAACCCCTTTCTCTGGTCCTTGTTTGGGGAGACTCACAGGAGTGTGCAGCACCAGCAGCCTCCATAAGAGCAGCTGACTGTGGCACACAACAGCCAGACCTCCAGGAAGAGGAAAGGGAGAAGGGGTGGAGGGGAAGGTTGGGGGCCACAGAGTGTCAGGGCAAAACTGGTTTATTTTTGTAAAATAAAGATTGAAAGTGTTTAACTCTTGGTTTCCAAAATAGGATTTGAGTTAGTCCTAAGGCCTGGCATGATGCAATGAAGACACAGGCAGCAGGAGGGGAGAACTTGGAGCCCAGAAAATAGCCCTGCATGCACAGGAATCTCATCCAGGGCCAGCAACCAGAGCCTCACATTTAGAAGGGGGAGGCATGCACATAGGCTGGGCAACAATGGTCTATGGGGTGATGAGGTCCCTGGGGAGGATGAGTCCCTCCTTGCTGCAGGACTGGACCTGGCTAATGAGTGTGACATGCCACATAGTCTCACAAGTCTCTTCCCTGCTGACCCTCTCAGCTCCCTGCTATTGGTGACTATGCCCCCACATGCTTCCCTTGCATGTGTTGAGGTGTACTGCCATGTTGTGTCAGCTCACAGGCAGGTCTTGGTGGGCTGGGGGACCTTTCAGTTTGGCCAGAAGCACAGCTAGGAAGGAGCATCATGGCATGGAGGGAGCTGGTGGTGTTTTCCCAGAGCGCACAGGAGAAGCAAGACCTAGTAGGACTCTTGCTCCAAGGCACCCTGCTAAGGCATGTAGCTGCAGCCTACATTCTACCCCCTTGCCCATCAGTCACAGCTCCACAAAAGGCTGCTGCACTACCTCATGCATTGAAACAGATGAAACCTGAAAGTCAGAGAGGAGTAGATTAGTACTTCTGAGTCTGATTTATTGGAAACACAAGCCAGTCCATACAGGCAGTCTCTGCACCTTACCCCACACCAGCCAGCAGCCCACTTAGCAGCCCCACTCTATACACAAGGCTGAAGTCCACCTGCCAGTTGTTCTGTTGCTAACAGTGGCTCAGGACTGCTGCCATCTTCAAGAAGCATCATCTGCAATCTTTTCAGCATAGAGTACCACAAGCAGTGCTGCTGATGTAGGCTTTTAAATGAGGGAAATAGACCAAACTTGTATATATCCTTGCAGGCACAGAGAAGCAGCCTATTTCTAGATTTGGGTTTTGGCCTATCATCATAGCCCTCAAGAGTGATTGGATAAAGTCTGTAAAGTGCTGTGCTGTGCACATTTTCTCTCTCTGGTTTGCACTAGCAAGATGATAACCAAATACTGCAGTGTCCCAGCAAGCTGTCCTCAGGATAGGTGCAGGTAGCAGTGATTTCTCCTGCCATAGTCTGTTCAGAGGTTTGTGAACCTCCTGCCTCCAGTTTCTGTGCCAGCATGGGAAGCACCATGGTCAGAGATGCCTGGTGTCAGCACATCAGCCTGGGTGTCACCTACAAAAGCAGTGCTGAGGCAATGGGTGATTGCTCTGGTGCTCCCTGTCTGTGTGACTCTGGGATGAGGGATGAGCACATTTAGGGAAGGACACAGGGAAGGACCATGGTTATTCCAGCTTCGGAGCTGGGTTTCTGCATATATGACAGGCAGAATACATCTACAGGAACAATTTCAGTGTGTCTTACACCATCCCTTTCTGCTAGATCTCTCACCAATAGGCTTCACTCTAACCATTGGTTTAACAAACAGCTGCTGATTCCTTGCACAGGCCGTGCTTTGAGCCAGTCAGGCTACACAGGCTCTTCCCAAGGTGCCTTTCTCTGGAACTTCTTCCTCTGAGAGAGACGAGTGACTCCAGCTCTGGATGAGCTTGTCTTTACAGGCTCTGTTTCTGCTCCTTGAGCTTCTGGTGGATTTTCTCACAGATTTTTCCCTTTCACTTTTGCTGCTCCTTAGGGTTCTGATGTTCCCATGCTTCCTGGTTTACAGTCAGAGAAAAAAGCTATTGCTACATTGATTGGGGCAGGCTCATTGATACTGCAGGCTCATGCTCTTCACTGGAGGATGCAACAGAGTCTCACCAAAGTTTGCAATGTTGCACACAGTGAGAGATCTCCACCCTTGCTGTGACCTTTGTATTTTCTCATGGCTACAAAATGCTAAGCTTGGTTTTAGCTGCAGATGGAGAAGGTCCTACCATGATGTCTATGTCACCGATGCCCACACAGACACGGAGCCAATATTTTTGCCGCAAAGCTATCGAAGTATAGATCCTTCAGGCTGGGTGGGGTTCTATGTAATGCCCACAGAATTGCTAGGCCCAGCCACTGGTAACGTCTCAGACATATTACTGCAACTCAGAACGAAAATAAGCAGTAAGTGGTGGGACTGGGAGATGGGTTTGCAACAACATCCTCTCCAAAACCTAAACAATATTTTTGGCATCATCAGTCCATGTGTCCACCCTCTGCACAGCTGGCTGTGAGCTGGCTGTGACCAGTGTTGCACCCAGCCGTTCTGGCCAAACCAAGCCATTCCGGTGTTTGCTGGTGCTAGGAGATGCATCTTCCAATCTGACTGGGCTTTGCCCGCAAAAACCTGATCACACAACATGATCTGAATGTTTCAAGCTGGTTTTGACCTCTGCTTTCTTCTGTAATTGTGAGGTATCTGGGAGGCAGTCTCTCTTTGTTAGAAAGAATGGATCTCCTGGGAGAACATCCTTATAACCCAAGCAACAAGGGACAACATATTTTTTCTGCCCTTTCAAACAGTGTAGGAAAAAAAGATCTTTTCCTAAGGCTATTTTCAGAGTTGCACAAACGGCTTGTTCCAGCTGTGTGAGGAGATTCCTTCACTTCTGTACTGGTGCTGTGTCTTGCTTCTCTTTCCCTGGCTCCCGGCATCTCCTCAAGACTCCTTATACAACTACTTTTGATTTCTGAGTAGCCAAGTGTGTGTCCTCTGGTGTGGCACTCACTGTTATCCACAAATGAGCTGCAAATGAGCCTAAACGAGGAGCAAGGTGCAGGGAGGTGGCCAGGGCAATCATTGCCGATTGTTTTCGATTGCCTGCTCCTCCCAGCAACGCAATTCCTTTAAGTTTCATTTCCTTGGTACCTGGCATTTCTCAAGTGCTGTGTGCGTTATCTGGCCATGCCTAGCCTTCAGGAGCACCGAGTTGCTGGCTGCTCGGAGGGAAGGGGATGCTTCTGGCCACACAACTGGATAAACCGGGTGATGTCCGGGCCTGTGGAAGTCCATCCCTGCCCCAGCAGGATGCGCCTTTCTGCTGCGCTACAGAGTTCCTCACTGAAAACCTCTCTCAAAGCAGTACATAAACGAGGGCTCGCAGGAGGCTGAGAGACTTTTCCAGCCGGGGAAGGCCAGACAGGAGAGAACCAGCTCTGCCCTGCAAGCACAGCCTGCCGAACACTGAGTGAGTGCTGGCCTCTGCTGGGCAAAGGCTGAGCACTCCCAGCCAGCCCTGCATCCCTCTTGGAGGGCCACTTCGGCAAGGAACAGACTGAGCAGCTCTGATGCCCGTTCCGCTGTGGCTCCAAAGCGTTTATGCACTTGTTTCATAAATCCCATCTCAGAATTCACTTCTGTTAGAGCTGCCAGCCTGTATCAGCAAGAAGATAACCTCCTGCACGCTGAAGCAAAGCAGCAGCCCACAAAAGATCCTCTCTCTGCTTCCTGCAATGATCATAGTGTACAAAGCAGCACTAGTTATACAAAAGTGCTGCCTAGATGCTAATACATCAGCACAGAGAGATCAAAGAAAATCAGGAATCACTGCTAAGAGACAAAGTATTTTTATAAATCACGAGCTGTCAAGAAGAGAAAAACCAAAGCATGGCATGAAATAAGACTTTGTCTGAGCTAACAGCCCTGTGCTCACTTCGGCTCTATTCTGCTGTGGTTTTGCCACCTTATTGGTTGTTCATCTGGAGGAGATTTGAGCAGTGAGGCAGAGTTATATGTATCCACGAAGTTTTTTAGGTTACTCAAAAACTATACCCAACTAAATGTTAGGGAGCATATATTCATTGCTTATCAGGGCAGGGTTACAATCAGTGTGTTAGGGTTAGAACATGATACTATAATTTTCATTGCAGCTGAGGTTGCAGACACCTGCTTCTGAGAGTTCTCCTGCCTCAGAAACTGCACACCCTCCCCCCAACTCTTGTACCAGTTCTGTGCTTTTTGCTAAGACACTACCAATTTTTCTCCCCTCAAAACAGCTGTGAATTGGTGCCATGGTCCTCAGAACTTTTACCAGGTTTGCTTTTTTTTCTGCAGTGTGAGTGGGAGAAAGAAGAGGGACATGCCTGAGTTCAGCAGTGAGGCTATACCCATTTCCAGCACTCTTTTATTATTAATTAATGTCTGCTGCAAGCAACAAAAGATTAAAATCTTTTTCTCATGTCATTGCCATGAATTGATATGACTCACTGAGATGGAGGCTGGAGGATGCTGAGTAAGAAGGGCTTATATACTTCAAGCTTTGGTATTTGGGGGTGACCTGTGACCCTGATCTGATCTGGACTGGGCATAGTTTACTATGGTTAAGTTTTGAGGCTAACTCGAACTTTTTTCACTTCTTTTATTCTGAGCTGAACAAAGAGATCTTCATATCTCATGTGCGTGCCTGGTGCACAGCAGAGGAGTGAAGTGAGTTTGCTCCAATAACAGAGTTTATGCACAGCTTTCCTCACAGCTTTTCACAAACAAAGGTTGAGAACTGGTCTTAGATACTCAAGCAGCACAGCAGGCTAACCACAGTTACACAGTTTTTGGATTAGAGTTGGTTCTCATCCGGCCTGATCAGAGAATGGGACAGAGCAAGTTGATGTGTTTGCAGAAGGCCATGCAGAGGTGGCATAAGCACTCTGTGTCTGGAGGGGTGTGCACTAACCAGAAACTGGCACCTTTGAGATACCTTGCATGCAAATGCTCTCCCATCCTGTGCACTCCTTTTACATCTTTTTCTTGCTGCAAGGAGGCAGCTGTGGATATTAGCACTTCAGCCATGCCCTCCCATCTATTCTTTACAGTTCAGACTTAAATGATTCATCCACATAAACATCACATCTGAACTGGAGAGGGTTGAACTAAAGCCATTGCTCTGTTAAAGCCAGGCTTTGAGCAGGGAGATTGGATTTGTAAAAAGGTGGTAAGTTCAAGCTGCTCTTGGGCATCCAGGCTGGAAGGTGTCAAACTGGAAAAAAATCCTGCCCTGGCAAGGCCACACAAATCACCATAACTCCTTGTGCCCCTGTAAAATAGACACAGATGATACATCCTTGCTGAAACTACCAGAGAGTGAGAGCTACACATGAAATATGCTGAAGGAGAGAAAAACATTATTTCCCTTCCCCGAGTTGTAATTTTGAAAGGCCTAAAGCTTTGGACAGTACAGGTTTGGTGCTCAAAGGTAGCCCCTGCACAGCTTTGGTGGTTCTGAGGTCTGAAGTCTTCTCTGATGAGATTTTAGACTGTGCAACTAAGCCTTTGTGTTTTGTGTAGAGGAAGGCAATTTTTGCAAAATTTTGAGTGCTGCAGAGGTTGCCTGCTGCACTGTTATAAATGGAATTGTCCACCACTGTTTGTATACTCAGATCTTCACAAGGAAAATGTACCAGGAAAGATTCTTAAGGGTTTAGGATATCAAAATAATTGTGTATCTAAACTACAGTAATAAAGTAATCCATTGCCTTTATAAGCTGTATTCTGGGTGGCTCTTGGGATGCAGAAAGCTCTGGGTGCCAGCAGAGGGCTTGCAGGGTTCCCTGCTCCATCGGGGAACACCACTGGCTTTGTCCAGAGCAGCAGCCCTGACAGCCCATGCTTCACCGTGTGTCTCCAGCTCAGCACTGCATTCAGGTGTGACCCCGAAATGTCACTTGGTCTTATGATAGAACTACCTGACCTCTGAAGAACTTCATTAAAGCAGTTCAGGTGCTGAACCCAAAATAAAACCTTCTACCTCCACTAACAAAGATCTTGTAATCTTTCCTGCAATGTCTATTGTGAAAAGTTGTGTGGGATATCTGCTGACAGTTCTACTAGACCTAAATGCTATCAGTCAAAATGTGATAGAGCCACCTAAGAAGTAAACTAGTTAGGCTTTGTAAGTGCAATTATGAAATTTAGAGGCACAAATAACAAGGCTGAGTGTTTGAAAGCAAGGGACATCCTGTGATTCTTTGAGGTTAAATACTTTCCATTTAAAGGGAACCTAAATGGATGTAAGATCCAGTAGATCCTTGAGTACTTGCTTTACCTTAGCAGTTTTCTTCTTTTTGTTCACCTACTCCTTGGATCTGTGAACCAGTGTGGAGAGAAAAGACACCAAAGAATTATACTTTTCACAACGATTTTCTACAATACATTTTGCACACTCTGCAAGCCAATTTTCCTCATCCATTCATATGGCCTTGCTTGTCCTTGAGGCCTGTTGCCATCTGGATTATCATTGCTATCACCATCCCTAGCATTGAATATTTATTGGGTGGACTTTGGGAATAGCAAGTAAGCTGCAAGGCTTTATGTAACATAAAGGAACTGAATTTACCAATTGGTCATAAAGGCAGCATTCCAAGACTGTCAGTGTTGCATTTCTTGAGACCAGTAGGGAAGATTACAGAGGTTAGGGTCTATCTGATGGCCTGTATTTTTACGCTTAATTGGGTCCTGCTTCTTCCTCTGATTTAGTGCATTCCAATCTTCACGCATACTTTTGGCTCTAGGATCCTATAAGCTTTTTAGCACTTCTGTTAATCTCCATGTAAAGGAGATTTCCCTCTAGTTTTAAAATTCACTTCAAGGGGTTGTCCTGAAATATAAATAATTTTTCATGGCTAAGAAATTTTTAAATAAATATGCTGTGATGAGGGAAATCCAAAAGCAGCTGCTGTGTTGCTTCAAGAAGGGAAAGAGGCATGTGAGTAGGAACAGATGCAGCAATAGAGGAGGAAATGCAAAGCACAGGGGTTTTATTTTAGTATTTTATAATTAGAAATTGGCAAATTATGTAAATGGGTGATTGAATAGTTCACAGAGTTAGTAGCAAAACAGCTCTGAAATCCAAGGACAGGAGTTCAAGGAAGTGTGGGCCTATAGGTATGAAAAACCCTGTCTGACTTGGCTTTGAGGAGCCAGTGTTGCTTCCTTGCCTGGCTCATATTCACTTGACAGGCTGCAATCACCAGAGGCTGGGCACTGCTTTCATGCATCTGATTTCAGCTGTTATTTTCAGCAGAGTCTGTGTTTTAATCATTCTTGGCTTACCATTTGGCTTTTCTGACAGGACTAAGAAATTGAAGCAAATGGCTCCTTGCTTGTTTTGACTTGCTACAGATCTTATGTTGATGATGAGTAAACCTGAGGATTTTTGAGAGAAACTTAGGAGCTGAAGGTGGGACAAAAACAAAACTCGAGATGACAGACTGTTTTTGATGCTAGTTTGGAGTAGAGCTAGCAGGAGGCAAAGGACTTATTGTGTTTCTCAGTCATATATCTAAATATATATCTATATCTCTCCCATATATCTAAAGATTTGTCTATTTAGTCATGTATTAAGAAATTTAACTGTTCTCTGTGTCTTCCTGATGTGACAGTATTTCCTCAACTCCTAATTTGTTTTCTTTATACTTTTTCTGCTTGTTCTTTTTCTGAAAACCATATTCAGTCACTGTTATCTTCCTCTTTGCTGCCCAGAGACCTTATGAGAGCAAACTGCCATCCAGTACCTAATTCCATTATCCTGCATTTATCTGAGTTTACAAATTAAAGATTCCATGGACTGTGATAATACATTTAGTTACAGATAGTTAAAGCTATAATCCTAAAGTAATTTCAAACTTAATACAACATGTAGGTAACATATTTAAGTGAGGCTTGACTAACTCACTGATGTCTTAACTATCTGCAAATTTTGTTCCTTACACTGCTAAAGGGATAATAAATGATGGTCCTCTGAACAAACTCAGATTGCCATCCCAAAAATTGCCTGTACATTTCTTTGCTTGACTTCATTTTCTGACTGCTCTTTAATCAATGATAATGATTACTGCTGTGTAACTTTGAATTCTATATAATATTGTGGAGAATTTTATAAAGATATTTTCAAGCCATATCAACCTAGAAGTTAATCTTGTGTACTGTCTCACTGTTTTATCATTAGAGGTCTCCGACTAAGCAGTTGTTGAACCATGATAGTCTTTTTCCTGCTCCATTTCACCTCTGCCCTATCTGCACTGCTGTCACTCATTACATTCCTGATAACATTTAGATTACAAATTTGTTACTACAAATTCCTCTGTTCCTTCCGTTTTCTCAGTGCAGAGCTTCGAGTTAACTTTGGTTGCCTAATTTAATAATAAATGGGACTGAAAACCTCTTTTCTGGCTTTTGTTTCTGAATTTGCCTATCTTATTTATTATGTAAAAGGGGTACATTATGACTATGTTGTCCCATTGTGAGAAGCATCCCAGGTGAGGCTGGAGGTTCATTGCCAAAGCTGCGGGCTGAGGAGAGAGAAAGTAGGAGGGTTTGCAGCTCTGCCCTGTGGAACTTTCAGCAGAGTACATAGGGAAGACTGCACTGGCTCTGCTCGTCTCCAGCTCTGCTTCTGGCCACTGCTGGGAGTAGGAAATCCAAGCAGGTGACGAGTGACAAGCTCTGTGAGGATACACCTAGAACCACTTAAACTGACATTTGTACTTCTTGGAATAATTAGTGCAAAGCTTTTTTGTTTTGGGATTTTGTTTGGTTGGTTGGTTTCTTTAATGGTAAATAAGAACATAAAGGCATCAAAGCTGTTTGTCTGTCTTTGCTTCTGACAGTAGGTAGATAACTCAGAGGACAGCAGCAGCAACTTATGACAGTGTTCCAAGTATGTAAAAAGGCTACATTATGATGCAGCTATCAAGTAAATACAAGCCAGATAAACTTCACTTTTTCATGCTCTGTACTCCTTTGTTTCAGGAGTACAACATCCAACTGTACAACCGCTCCCATTTTTCCAAATGAATTTTGACCTGTGTGTTAAATGGTGGAAGAGAGCTGAACACCATCAGCAAACTTGCATCCTTGTCCTGAGGAATGTTCATGCAATTCAGGTAACATGATGCTAATTAAATGAACTGTAGATCATAAATGATCTCCAAGCAGGCATCTGCCAGTGGCGTGTTGCTCAAGTAATGGGAAAACAAGCACTGACTCATTAACTGCCAATTCCCCATGAGAATAGAAACAAACACTGCTTTTGGCTCTTTTACTTCAGTGACGCTGAGATGTTTTAATTTTGATTTCACTGGATTTTTTCACTCTCTAGTGTGCCATGTTACGAAAAAAAAAAATCAGAGGCCAAACCAAACGAAACCCAAACCGGTCCCTCCTCCAGGACTCCACCCTGGCATCTCTGGCGGCATTGGGCATTGCCCACTCGCTCACAGCCTCCCCCAGGTCACAATTCTGCTCAGCCCACGTCCCGTTCACCACTGGCGACCGAAGCCTGCCCTGCCCCCGGCCCTCGTACCGCCGGGCGGCTCTCGGCGGGGCCGGGCAGTGCCGGGGGGCGGCCGTGGGGAAGGGGTCGCGGCCCCTCTGCTGCGAGGCGGGCAGCGCTTGGCAGGACGCGGGCCAGCCCTGCTGCCCCAGCACTGCCCCGCCGCGGCGAGGGCCTGCCGTGCCCCCAGGGCGGCCCGAGCCCTTCCCGGCCTCGGAGCGGGGCGGGGCGGAGGGCGGGGAGTGCCGGGCCGGGCCGGGGACACCTCCGCGCTCGGCGGCCGCCAGTGAGCCCGGTGGGGACGGCCGGGAGGGGCGTTTCGGGCAGGTGGTGCCGGCGGGGAGCTGAGCCGGGCTGAGGCGAGTCGACCCGGGCCGAGTGCGGCCCACGGTGTCGGCATGGTGTTGCAGGAGCCCTCTGGGGCGCCGAGTCTGTCGACTGCGGCGGGAGGGGTCGGTGATGCCGCCGCCGAGGTACAGCTGTCCCGGCTTCGCTGGGCCGTGCTGCTGCTCTTCAGCAGCTACTCTCTGTGCAACTCCTTCCAGTGGATCCAGTACGGCAGCATCAACAACGTTTTCATGCGCTTCTACGACGTGAGCGCCTTCGCCGTCGACTGGCTTTCCATGAGCTACATGCTCATCTACATCCCCCTGCTCTTCCCTATCGCCTGGCTGCTGGACAAGAGGGGCCTGCGCCTCATCGCCCTGGCTGGCTCGGCCCTTAATGCCGTGGGTGCCTGGGTGAAGCTGGGCAGCCTGAAGCCGCACCTCTTCCCCATCACTGTCCTGGGACAGGTCATCTGTGGCCTGGCTCAGGTCTTCATCCTGGGCATACCCTCACGCATCGCCTCGGTCTGGTTTGGCTCCCACGAGGTCTCCACCGCCTGCTCCATTGCGGTCTTTGGGAACCAGGTAATGGGCAGCTGCATCCCTGCTGGCCACGCACGTGGTGCGGGCTGTCACTTGCCTGGCCGGAGACTGGGAGTGCTAAGGGAGCAAACCAGGGAGGGGTAAGAGATGCAGGTGGCCTGAAGGGATAACACGAATTTACATGAAATTCCCTCTGGAAAATGCAGCTGGTATCTGGAAGGGTGCCACTGGTGTTAGCTGGAGGGCTGATGGTGGTGGCAGAGGCAAGTGGGACCTCCATCTACAAAGTGTG
Organism: Toxostoma redivivum; assembly: GCA_013397375.1. Classification (NCBI taxonomy): domain Eukaryota; kingdom Metazoa; phylum Chordata; class Aves; order Passeriformes; family Mimidae; genus Toxostoma; species Toxostoma redivivum. Next base: position 1,514,488 of record VXBI01014662.1, on the reverse strand, counting down.
GGGCAGCATGGGGATTAAGTATGATTCTGGCTTTGACAGGTCTTTTGGCTCAGGCTCTTCTCCAGTGCCCTCCGCTTTCTGTGTGTGTGAGTCTCTAGTCCAGGGCTGTGATTCAGTAGAACTATGAATGGCCTGCGGGGGAAAGCACAGTGCTGAGAAACTGCTTCAGGCAGAGTGTTCTTCAAATCTTGTATCTGCAGTTGCATCTGGACTTGACACTGCAATATCCTCTTCCTGCTGACAACGAGATGGGACAGAGATTAGCTGTCTGCTGAAAACATTGTCATTGGGCCCTGGAGGAAAAGGACTTTAGCACTTTCATACCTCTTAAAAGTAGCTACAGAGTTTCCATAAGCAGTTGCTTTGAAAGAAAGAAAAGTTCCATCAGGCCACTGTCAGGTCAGCTCCTGGAGCACTCTTGTATGAATGCAGGTGCCAGAGGCCAGGGACATACATTTGCTCAAGCTGTCACCGTCTTTTCTGGTATCGATAGGAGATAAAGTTTTACACAGCTTTGAAAGGACCAGGGAAATAGCTTCTTGACCCTTGCACCGGAACACCAGCTCATACCAATTGAATGAAGTGAATAAGCCAATACTAATGCAATGGGGCATAAGTGAAGTGAGCCTAGCTCTGCAGCCCTTACACAAAGAAGAGGAAAGTGGAACGTGACAGTAGCTGCTTGCTAGGCCTGTGCCCCTTGCTTTGAGAGTACTCCCCTGCGTGTGACTCTGCTCCACCCTGGACCATTCAGCCTGTGAGTGACTGCCCTTTTGATTTGAATGGTTTTCAATTCGGGTAGCTTCTAATGCAGGCTGCTTCTTCCTGTATTTCTGTGTTTATTTAGATATTGCTGAGGCAAAAAGAGGTGAATGCTTGAGAATGGTATTTGAGGAACAGAAGTTTGCAGAAAAGCACTAGGGAATTAAGGGGACTGCTTTACATCTTTTGGAAAGAGAAAACCTCTTTGCTTGAGTGCATCTAAGCTTCCTTTTTGCTCCTATCATCCCTTCTAGTGGGCTGGTTTTTATGTGTTTTTAAATGAGTCTTTAGAGGGGAAGGCATCTAACTTGGCATGAGCAAATAAGGAACTGAACATTCTGCTGCCAGATTTTAAAAAAATTATTCAGGTGGAGTTACTCAACAGTGTGCATTAGAAATCCAAACAATGAGGCTGTCAGCCTGTGCTATATGCTTGTGTGGAATCATCATCATCCCAAAAGGAGTGGCTTAGTTAACGGTTGTGAAAAGCAAACTTTGGCTACCCTTTTGGTGTTCCACACTTCTCTGGTGGTTGAACTGACATGACAATGAGACCTCAGTTCGGTACACAGTCTTTGCTTTGTAAGTGCAGGCTTTCCTTTCAGAGAACTGGAGAAATCAGAAATGTTAGTGACTAAAGACAGAGCATACTTCATAGGGAAGACCTATTTATTCCCATAGTCAGGCATAATCACAGTGAACGAAAACTAGCTATTTTGTTTCCTGGATAGGTTGGGCAGGGGGAAGAAATAGAGGCATACATTTTTCTTGACTGCAGTTAAAGACTGTCTTAGGGAGTGTTAGCAAAGGGTATAATAAAGTGGTTTTGTAATTGCATTATGGTAAATTATTCCCTATGCTCGTTTCTCTACAACTGTATGGTTTTCCTTTCCTTTGCCATGTCACTTAGTTTAATTATTATTATTATTGAATACCAAGCACTGTTGTCCTTCTCCATGAAGAATTGTAAGCAGCTGCACGAAGAAGCAGGGAAGTGTCACTGCTTCTTTATTTCCTATACCTGCCACCTTTCTGCTCTTGGTCTCTTGGCCCCAGGCTGCACTTCAGCAGCACTGTCCTGAGGAAAGCTGGGGCTGTGTTTGCTCAGGACACCGCCTCTGCTTGCTGACTGATGGTAACCTTCAAGTTCAAAGTTAGCCCTGAATAGTAAATCATTGAATCAATCAGACCAGGTATTAAATACCCTTTTAAAAAAACAAACAATCCCTAGTAAGCTATTAGTATCACCTCACTTGTTTCTAGCCAGATGTTGGCTGTGGTATCTGAAGCTCAAAAACAGGTTAGATTGGGCACTATTGAATCAGTGCTGGAGAGCTTCTATAAGTGTATGAATACTGTGGATGTGATCACATTCTCTTGTTTATCCACTGCTGCTCTTCATGACATTTTACTTTTCCATGTTTTAACAGGAAGATATGAAGGTGTTTTTCCATTTTTTCCTTGTCATGGAAGTTCATGTGTGGGGAAGTATAGAATGAAGTTTGCATGTCGGATGCTTTGGCGTTAATATATTAGTGTTATTGAAATACTACTGGCTTCTCATTGCTTGAAAGACTAGGAAAAATCTATATGGAGACTTTTCCTCATGCTGAAGATCTGGGGTAAAGAAGCAGAAGTGTTATGGAGAGTTCATGAATGTTCTTCAGATGTATTTTAGTATTGGCAGGAATTTGTCTGGCATGCTTATGAAGTACAGCTGTCAGCAGTAGTGTGCCTGCTGCATCAGCAGTGCTCCCTGTGGAGCAACTTGGTGCTGGATATCTATGTGAAGTCCAACATGAGGTGGATTGGAGAGAGTGCTCTGAGTAAGGCCATGCTGTTACCATTTTGTTGTATTGATTCATCAGCTGCATCCCTGTTTGGGACTGTGGTTCAGGCCTGACAGGCAGCAGCAAACAGGCATCTAAACTTCTGCACTGATGGCAGACTGTCCATCATTCTCCCTGGTGACAGGACTGCAGTGGGAAGAAATGCTTTCCTGAGCGAGATACTGTGTTCTTGCTGGAGCAGCAGGTCTTGCCCCTTCATTTAACACACTTGCTCTTCCATAACACAGGGATGAGGAAGTGTATGGTCCTTTGGCATGACAAAACTAACGTGGTGGTGGGGATGTTTAGGTAGTGAGTTAAGTTTTCATGGCATTTTGAAATTTATAAGCTGGGGTCTGATGGCCAGGTACCATCTGTCTCCTTCAACTGCCATGGTGCATGCTGAACTGCTGTGCCTGGGTTTTATGCGTGTCTCACTCTTACTAGTTTATCTCACTGTTGTCACTTGATGGGCAAGGGGCATGGGTGGCACACAGAGAAGTGTATAACAGTGTTGCACACAAAGAACATTTGTGTATTTGATTTATATTGTTTTTCCACCAGTATTAGGTTTTTTGTTGATTAAGCAAGACCTTGTTCCTGTTTCTTGCTGTTTTGACAAAGAAACAAGCCACAAGGTGGGCTTGGGAGTAAGGATGCAGGCCTGTTAAATGATATTTTTGCAGTAATTTTTCCTTTTTTTTCCCTTTTTTTAAGCAGGGCTTGAAAAAAGTGATGTGATTTGGGAGGAAAGAACTTCGGCCTCATATTAAGCTCTGCTTTTGGGGAAAAATCATGCAGCACCTTACTGATCTAAGGATCTGTCCCTGTTCTGATATAGCTGCAATGTGACTTCAGAGATTTAGGGTTTCCATAACACAAACAGCTTGAGGCAGAGATTTTAGGTAGTATCTGCAGCCTGCTGGGAGTGCCAGTCTTCAAGTGATTAGGTGATGGCTTTTGAAACCTGATGATAAATTGTGAATGAAATTCAGGGAAATGTTTTCTCTCTCACTCCTGGTGGGTCCTTTCCTCTGTTTTGAATTGGGGAAAAGAGTCTGCCTGGGTGGTGGCTGAAGTGGGTTTTGCCATGTAAATGGATCTGCAGCATCTGAATAGCAATTGCTTTTGAGCTGGTGATACTGTAGTGCTGTTTGTGCTGAGCACGTGCCATTGTTTGATGCCTCACTGATAACTCTGTTCTATACCTTTTGCCCTTCAGGGAAGGCAGCATCTTAAAGTCTAAGAAGCATTGTGGAAATGTATAATGTCCTGTGGAATCCTTGTCCTCCAGTCTTTGAGTGGACTTCTAGATCTTCTTTGGCTGCTCTGTCTCTGCTGGAGGATTCCTATCCCTTCCCTGTTAGAAATATGGACAGATGGTGATCTGTCACACAGCCCTATAGCTTGGCCCTGCATCTCTCAGAGTTTTAGCTATCAGAATAGAGCAGATTTTAGTGGCAGTGGCTAATGGTTGACATAGTTGATTGTAGTGACAGTAGTTAATGGGTGACATTCTCCAGCCCTGTCTGCTTTCTCTCCCTGAAAAAAAAGGGCAGGGTGGATTAGAGCACTTGGATCTCAAGGAGTGCTATGTGGCCAACTCTCCAAGATCCTGGACGTGGCTCAGTGTGGGAGGTTGTGCTGACCAAATAGCAATGTGGCTTTTGCAGAAATGCCTCCGTTTCTATAAATGGACATGACAGCCTGAAATGAACTTTCTCTACCCATTTCATCTGGTGCTTCCTTCCCAGACATACACCAAAGGCAGCTCCCCTTTCTCTCTCACAGAAGCTGGCTTTTGGGTTAAATTCTGCATGGGAGTTTCTATTAATATCTGCAGTGTTTCTGATGGGAGGGCCTACCCTACAGCAAGCACTCTCAGCACTTGCCCTGCAGGATATCCAGGATAGTCTGTATTAGGTGACTGGAATAGGTCCTTGACCAAAGCATATCTTCACTGAGGATTCCGGTAGCAGCTGAAGTAGCTGCCAGAGCTGAAACCCTTCTGTTTTGTTCTCTCTTGTCTACTGCTATTGTTTTGCTGTGTTGTGTTTCTTTCCCAGTGGACTGGAGGAAGGTGCATTCAAGGCTGACTCGCACAGGGGAATAGTTTACACTGTACATTGCATCATATCAAGCATTATGAGATGATGCCACAGAAGCGGACGTGTTATGCAGAAGGGAGTTTGCTTTGTTTGCAGATGAGCTTTGGTTGTGCAAGTGCAGTTTGGAAAAACAAAAAGTCTCCCACTTTAGTGGGAAAGTAAAATAGAGCTTAAGCCCTGTCACAATTTTTCCTTTCACAACTTGTGTATTTTCTTATTTTTTCTTAAAACACTGCAAGAAAGTTATGTAAACTGTGCAAGAATGTACATTGGCTTCCTGACTATCTGGATTTCAACAGGCTCTTCTAATTTTGCTGTCAGTGGTATGGAAGAAGCATGTTCTAGACACCAATTTGTACAAAAGTTTACTGTGTAGGAACTGGCAGCTTCTGCTTAAACAGCACCTCAGTTAGGCATTTTTAATTCTCCTGTAGCCTTTTATATGGAAAGATAGCTGGGGCCTGTGCTGATAGCAAAGTACTGGGAAGCCAACGTGCAGCTGGGAGGCACGGGGTGTGAGAAGGGGGGTGGCTGTCTGCTCTCTATAGGTTGTGATATATGAATTATAGGGTCAGAAGGTTCAGCTGCTCTTGTGAAGTGTCATGGTTACAGTTTGAGGGGCACCTGTAGTTAGAAAAGGAGGGAGGGCCTAGGACAGAGCTTTGATACCTAGACAAGAGTAGAAGAGGATGCTGTGTTGCCCAGAGCTCTGGAAAAAGCATCTCCTCAAAGTGGTTCCCTGGGTGAATCCAGAGGAAATCTGGAATGCGTCCTCCTCATTCTCCAAAGTCTTGGCTTGGGAACTTGCTAAGACCATGTTGAAATCATGGTGTCTGATAAGCCGGTTGTATTGGTGTTTATCAAAGCATAGATCTCTTGATTGCTACATATTCTGTCACTTGGCCAAACTAGCAGGCTGCTGGTCTTGGGGTTTCCTGGGTCTCCTGCTTTTGCTGAGCCTCTGAAAAATTAGCATCACTTTTCTCTTCCTCCGTTCCCGATTTGAATATTTGGTAACAGACCATCTAGTATGTTTGTGTGCAAGTAGTGTGGATTTTCTGTTGACTTGTTCTTTTGAGCTCCTGGATGAATACCAGCTGGTCCTGATGCCACATAGAAGAAATTAGTTTAAATAAATTGAGTAATATCTTCCACTCATAACACATCATGTCATGAATGATGGTCGAAGACCTCTTTCTCGAATGTTCTCCTTCCACACTGATCATCTTTTGACCCTTCTGTCAGGTTTTCTGATTTTGTTGTGTTTGAAGAGTTAGGACTTAGTTTGTAAAGCTGTTCTGGTGCCTCATTTGGCCTAATTATGGTTTTATTTTAGCTTGGTCCAGCTTGATGTCATTTTTCCTTGCTTGAGAAGAAGGAATAATGTCCAGTTTTAGAGCTGGATGGTTTATGTTATTGTTGGTGGGTTTTGTTTGTTTTTTCTTTTGTTTTGTTTTTTCATTTGCTTGGTTGGGTTTTTTTGTTTTGTTTTTTTGTTTGTTTGTTTGGGGTTTTTTTATGTTTTTGTTTTTTACTTAACTGTGGTTCCTTTACTGTATTCTAAAATATTTTGCTAATATTCTCTAGGCTTACAGTGAGCCTCTGACTCAGTGTCTTTGCACAATCTTAATGCCACTTGCAAGCCTTTAGTTTCTTAGGCTTTTCTTCTTCATTTCCATTTAACACACTTCTTTCCTTTTAGGCAGCTTCCTCTTGTGAGTTGTATATTGCTGTAGTGTTTTGGAGGATGCTTCCCTTTTTTGTCAGCTGCAAGGAAGCTGAATTTCAGTCCAGTGCAGAACCATTCTGTAATATTGGTCATAGTCACACCGTGCTATTCTGGGTCAAAATCATAAATTGTGCTGCCTCTTACAAGTTTTTCTCAGAAAAGGGTATTTATGGAATCCAAAAATGCAGTCTCTGCATCATCCCTGTCATGACGCTTATTTAGCTTGCAAGGGCACTGTCAACATTACTTACTGTTGTGTATTTTTGCTTTTGCAGCATCTCTCTCTCTGTGTCTTTTAACATAATAATTGACCTTCTGGATTTGGTGGTCCCCTCTGTCAACATTTATACCTATGGAATATAGGTGTATATATATACCTACATATGGAATTTTACAGGGCTTCTGTGTTCCTGTTGCTGACTCATAGTTTTCTTTGAGGTGGAGGTCCACTACTGCATTCCTCCATCGATCATTCATTTACAGTTTTTATGCTGATACACCACTGCTTATTTTCCTTCAGGAGACTCTTAACAGCTAACTGCAGACACGTCATTTTCTATTTCAAGACTTTGGGTACATTTATACTATCTTCTTAGCTACTTGCTCTTGGTTTTGTTGCTTGTTCTTTGTGCACACTTGAATGTTGAATATGATGTTGTTGTTGTGACTGGTCCTTGGCAAAATTCAGGTAGGAAATACATTCCTTCTTTCCTCTACTAGTCTCTAAAGAGTAAGCGATCTGAACAGTGCACTTTGCTATAGTTGTTGTCTTTCTTGGTATTGTGTTTAAAAATTACCCCAAAGCCTTTGTAAAATAAAGTGCCAGCAGCCTGATTTCCTGAAGAGATCCTCAGAGATAGGGACAGTGCTGGGTGTTTTGGGTGAGAGGATTCTGAGTGATACCAAATTTTGAGAACAAGCTTGTCTATATAGGTATTGGACACCTAACTACCTGTATAAAGGTTGGAGATGCAAATTAAATAAGAGGGCCCATTATGATACATTACAACTGATGGTGTCTGTAAGGAGGGTAGCACAGACTTTTGCAGAACTAACCTTATTTTTACAATTGCTTTATTTTTCCTGATGTGCAAGGTGTGGAGAAGGGAGAGAAGTTTTTTCCCTTTCTAAGGCATCTTTTAAATATTCGGGTTAATTTGTTACAGTGTTTCTGTGGGCTTATGGTAATTTGCACACTGACCTTCTGAGAGCCGGGCTAAAAATCTCCTCTTGAATGGTAAAGTATATGCAGTGTAATAGTCATCATGTTGTTGAGAGCTTGTCTTCTTTGCTAAAAATGGTATGAATAATCCAGGGTCTGTGAGTGTTGTTCAGGAAATCTTCAGTTCTAGTCAAGTCAAGGAGCCTCATCTTCACAGAATTAATAGCATGAGTTGTTCTGAAATACAAAATGTAGCTCCTATTGCTATGATTTTTTTTCTCCGTTCTGCTACCTGATTCTTATCAAAGGTATAATGAACTCCTAATGGATAAAAGTTGCTTCTTTTTGAGGGGGGAGAAGAGAAAGGACAAAACACCCATTTATGGTTAGAAAAGTTGTTCAGGAAAGTTCTTCTGAAATGGCAACAAGTAGTTCAAGAAAGCTGGGTGAGTCTGTGGCCCATTAGGTAAGTGATGACTATAGGACCTCCCAGTAAAAGATTTCGAAACAATTTGCAACACAGACTCTCAGTATCTTCTGTGCTAGGTGTATCAGATAGATCCTTTTTCAGGAAGGAGCAGCTGGAGGGAGACAGGAAAAGATTGAATCTCAACTGTGGTCCTGGAGAAACTTATATCAGAGGTCAGAATAAAGCGTGGATCTCTCCTCTCCTGTTGTTTTGCTGCTGTTCAAGCAGCTCATGTGGCTAGCATGTGATTGCAGAGAGAAGGAAGCCAAGAAGTACCTAGCACAGGAATCCAGGTTAGTTCTTCCAAGAATGAAACAGTGGTAAAACAAAGAGTCAGTTTCCAGTAAGGTGTTTGTAAACCTTACTTGGGAAAGGGTGGAGGGCACATGGAAGATCTGATATATGAGAGTCAATAGGACTCTTCCCTCAGATGGAAAGCAGCAATGTTGAGAGTCACTTCCTCAAAGGTTGAATCTTTAGAAATGCTCTGGAGATGGGAGTGAAGCCCAGGCTGGCTGTGTCGTGGGCTGACCAGGCACACCAGAAGCACAGGCCTGCACCTGGCCACAAGGAGGGCAAAATAAATGTGCTGCAGAGACAAGCAGGCTTCTGCTCTCTACCAGCAATCTCTGCGAGCTTCTGTGTTTGATGCCATTACCTTTCCTGTGCAGCTGCATGCTTGTGTAGGGAAGGGGAGGCATGCAATGTGATGGGGATTAGAGCTTGAAACCTCTAAACCATGATAGTTGTGCTCACTGTAGTGAGTGGGCAGTGCAGAGGAGGAGAGTCAGCCTGACTTGCTGTGATGAGAGGCTGGGCATAGGCCATATCTGAACAAAACTGAGCTCTAGCAAGTTTAGTCCTGTGTCAGAGTCTGTCTGTGCCATGTGAGTGGTAGGAAGGTTTATCCTCCCTAATGGCCTTTTAAGTTTCCTCCTAAACTATTTCAGTCTTTGATTTGCTATCTGGGATGGCACAGTTTGGGCTTGTTTTCAGTCTATGTAACCAAACCTCAAATGTTCTTATTCTTAACAGTGTTGTGAACTGGTGGGGCACATCTGTAATCTCTTGGTGGCACTTCTCACTAGCTCCCTGTGGTGTCTGAGCACCAAGAATGAATTTAGTGTATTTATCTGTTGCTGATCCTGACCCAGGATATACCAGGTCCCAGTGGAGGGCACTGTTTGACACGGGAGGAGTTTGCCAGACATGATTGAAAGTCACTTGTTTGTAAACTAAATAGGACACCTGAGGGTAGCAGATAGCTCTGTTTGAATCCTAAGCATTCTTTCTGTCTCAAAAATACACCAGCTAGGTGGAGGAGTATGGATTTTGTGGAGAGTTTTCTGGGGCTGGAGGGCACAAGCTGATTTTTAGCCTAACTACCAGATATGGCAACTGAAATATATTTGTTCTGAGATCTTTGTCCTAGCCAGTAAGACAGTCTTCCAGAATGAGTCTATCAGCATCCCAGAAACACTGAGAAATGCCAGAGAAAGCATGCAGAAAGCACAAGGAGGTTTTGCTAGAAGACAGCCTGGGAAAGTTGTCCCAGCTCATGCCTGGACTACAGGGCTCTTGGGTCTTCTGCTCTATGCTGACATGATTCCAAGAGGTTTATGGGCTGCACAGAGCTTGTCTTAGTATTTGCCTTCTGTACACTTCAGAGCAGTTTATCCAGGGACAGTTGCCAAGCTCCATTACTAAAACAACCCCATCATTTAGGATATGTGCCGTCAACACTTTGCTTTCAACCTTGATGTTCTTCTAGATTCTCCTGGTGGTCATAGGGTGTGCCTTGTCTTGGGAGGCTGCTCATTTGAAACTGTATCAGATTAATATCACAGTTATGCGGAGTGGTCAGGTGTCTCCGCCCTTGCACCTATGTGGTTGGAAAATAAATTGGTTCAACTCATTAAACCGGCAAATATTGTGGTTGTTTTTGATGGTCTTGTTTTCTGCCATTTTTAATGAGCAAAATTGGATTACCAAGTGATCAGGCCAGCTCTAGAGCAGGGGCAAGGTAAGGAATGGGATGTATGTGTGAACAGGAACATATTTTTGTGGGGGAGGTCAGGGCAGGCAAGACCTCCACTTTGATGGAGCCAGGTACTCATTCTGCTCAATTCTGTTGTAAAACCTTGCCTTGAATATCCTGACAGTTGTAAATGCAGTGGGGAAACTTCTCTTATGGCCTAATTGCAATGAGTATCTGACTTTTAATTTTTGGGTGGTAAAGAAGATTTTCATCTTGGTTGTGAAATTTGGGTAGGCTCAGTTGAGCCTGTACTGACCTGTAGGTTATGGTTTCATGTCATGCCTCTGTTTAACCCCTCTCTCTTCTTAGCTTGGCATTGCTGCAGGCTTTCTGGTCCCTCCAGTTCTGATCCCTAATGTGGAGGATGTGGAGAAGCTAGCCTACCACATCAGCATCATGTTCTTCATGACTGCAGGTGTGGCGTCAGCCCTGTTCATCCTGGTCATCATAGGTAAGGAGGTGGGAGTGTGCACATGAAACCAGATGGGACTGAGATCAGCTGATATGTGACAGGGGCCTGTGTGCCAGGAAATGGGCTGGGCAGGCCATCTGGAAATGTGTCCTACCATGCAGCTGACAGGGTCATGCAATACTATATCTTGCTGCTTCAAACCCTTGATGAACAGCACATGTAGAAGGGAGGTTGTCAGCGAGCTTGCCAAATTGTTAGTTTTGTCCATTGCCTGCATAATAAATTCCAGGCATGAATAAATCCTTTAAAATCAACAGAAATATTGCAAGTTTCATAGTCATCTTCCTTGCAAACAGGGTGTGCTGGGCCTTGGGTTATGTCTGGGACCTGACTACCCCTTAAGAGTAAAAAGAGGCAGATTGTATGGCATCACAGGAACAAGGTGTTCTCAGTTATGAGTGGAGAGAATAAAACATGAAGGGCAGTAGCAGGACACAAGAGATGCAGTTCCCCTGCTTAACACATGAAGTTGAGGCCAGATCTTTAGCATGAAAGACTGGTATGCTCACTGGAGAGCTGAGTTTAGTTGCTGAATTCCATGCAATTTTTTTGATAGGCTCCTCTTGCCAGTTTGTTCATGTTGCTGGTGGCTGAATCAGATGTAAACTTCAAATAATGTGGGGCAGGGAATAGACAAGTACAAAAATGCCTGTCTAGCACCTGCACAACAGTATCGCCTGTGACTGGGATTTCTGGATGCTACTTTAATGCTAGTAAGGGACAGCAGATGGTTTGGCCTGAAATAAAACCTGGCAAAGGTTATTGTTTCCTGGGCACTGGCCACTGCAGAGCACTAGGCCACCTTTGTCAACTGACTTGCCCCATTCTGCTTTGTCACTTGTAAATCCACATAACACTTTTGCGCGTGGCTGGTCATCCTTCTAGAGGCAAAGACATTATTAATAGTCCTGAGAACTCTTTTGGTGCTGCTGGACACTGCCTACACAAAAAGTTAATTCAAGGCAAGATGTTTCTCTTGGGAAGGTGGCAGGAGTTATGTTGGAAGAGAGCTGTTCTTTCCTGTTCCTGGATAAGCTCGTGCATGGCGATCAAAGCTTAGGGAAAATGGTGTATTTTGTACAGCTGGTTATACCAGCTCTGCCATCCCTCAAATGATGCAGTGTGTGTTCAGGCCCCTCAATTGCCCCATTACAAACAGATGTACTTTGTGTCTGGTTTCAGTCTTCAAGGAGAAGCCCCCGAACCCTCCAAGCCGAGCTCAGGCCTCGATCCAGTCAAGACCGACTGCAGAGTATTCCTACGTGCAATCAATCCTCCGCCTGCTCTGCAATATCAACTTTTTGTTGCTTATGGTCACTTATGGTAAAGTCTGGCCTTTCTTCTTGTGCAGTTATCACAGTTTCTCCCTCTCTTTCTGTGCTCTGCTGGGGCAGTAACTGGCTTGAGTTATTTTAGAGGAACATAAAGATAGCTCCCCTGTGCTGCCACAGACCAGGAATCCTTATAGCCCAGTACCCTTCAGCAGTGGTTACCGGTGAATGCAATGGGGAAGAATGAAAGGAAGGCAAGCACACAGAGGATGATATACTCCTACAACTGTTCTTCCAGTCTTTGACTGTTTGCTGTTCAGGGGATTTCCTTATCTGTTCTTTTTTTCCAGTCATTTAGATAATTGCAGCAAACTGATCTGAATGCTTACATAAGAAATACATGGAAGTCTGAGTGCAAGTCACAGAACTGAGTGAAAGTAATTTCTGAAGGCAAGGATATGAATATGACTGCCAGGCATCTCTGCAGAGGTCATGTGGAGTATGCAGATGTGAAGACCTTTGTCAGCTTTCTAGGCAGTCCCTGTGAAGCAATTGGAAGGAAGGACTGGAGAACATCTTATGCCATCTGTCCTTGCATGCTGAATTTGCTGCTTGCTTCTCTTCAGCAGTCTCGATCTGTTTGTTTGAGGGCAGTGTGATGTGTTGAATCTATTCCCTGATGCTGAATTGGCATATGGAAAAGTTTGGGTCTTACTAGCAGAAAGGCCATTGTGGTCTGTGCCTGGCTGCATAATAGTGTATGCTGTAGCCAGCTAGTCTGTGGGTAGTTTTGTCCTCACTCTTCCTACCATCTTGCTATGGAAGCTTCTCATGGGGGACAGTTAAATATTGCTGAAAGTTCTGCACATTCTGCCAGCAATTGTATCTGAAAGACCTTGTGGATGAACAGGCAGGTTAGAGAGCGTCAGATAGTAGCCTTGTACTTGCTGAGGATGCTAATGGTCTTTGGAGTTGTTGGAATCTCTGCTCCCTTCCTTCTCAGTGCAGTAGACTTCTAGAAATGCCCCTCTCAGATCATTCTTAAACTCTTCTGGTTTGCATTGCAGCTGCTGGGTTTGGCTTTTTTTTTTTTTTTCCATAGTACATAATGCCCTCTCAGAAAGTGAAGACAGAAAAACCTGCCAGGCAAACTGTCTGAAGTTGGATTGTATCATCTACTCAGTTCGCACTTACCTTTCAGGAAAACTGAAGGGGAAAGCATTTGCTATAATAGGCATAAACAAGTCCTAGAGAAGAGAGGAGGGCTCTCAGTACAAAGAACATGTTTAGAATCTTACTTTCCTGGATTAATTCTTTTCTGGCAGTCACAGTATGGAAAATCCGTTCAGTGGCTCGTAATTAATTTTCTCTTGCTGCTGGTCTGTGCATTTATTCTGTTCCTCTCTGTGTCAGCCTCATGCCAATTTCCAGCTTGACTTGAGATGGTGACTGTTACTCAGAGAGGGAACTATACTTTTTTTGAAACTTTTTTTTAGCTTGTCTAGGTTTAAAATGGTGACAGTTTTTCCTACTCAAGTTAAAAGTTACGTTGGCCAAGATTTAAGACATCTGCAGCCACATGAGTGCAACTGAGTCATCCTGCCTACCTAACACAAAGATATCTGCAGCCAGTCAGCTTTTGTGTTAGCATAGCATATGTCAGGAGAGAGAGGGGCAAACCTGCTGCTTGTTCATCTCTCCTGGCTATAGAAAGAATGGGGATCTTTCCACAATGCCAAGTCAGAACAGGTCTGCAGACCTCTAAGGTCTTCGTATTACCAGCAGCCAATGATTTCTTTCTTGTGGCAAGATTTGCAGTGCTGGAAACAGTAGTGTCACTGCTGCTATGTCAGTGCTAGTGAACTGTTTTTCAGGAAAGCCCTCAGAGAACCTTTTCCCCAAGACTGCTGACATTGCTTCCATAAAACTGAGGCATAACATGGAATGGACATTAAGGAATTCTAAGTCTATGGGGTTGGGCTTTGCATTGGAGGGCATGTTGCTAGCGGGAGGCAGTAGGCAGGAAAAGGGTGGGAAATTCTGGGAAGGCTGATAGAATGGGAGTCATGAGACAGTCTTAAAGAATCAGTATTTGGAATGGTGATGGGGCAGTGAGGAGGAGGCAGGGCAGTGAGAACTGCATAAGGACCCATTGCTGGGGAGGATTACAAGAGAGAGAGCAAGAGTCTGGCATGTAGGCAATAGGCTGCCTACCTGTGGGAGACCTGGGTTATAGTCTGAGGCTTAATAAGGGCTCCTTTTGGAGCTGTAGGCAATAAACTTCCCCATTCTGGTCTCTATAAAATAGAGGAGACACTGAGGTATCAAAAATGTTATTCTACATTACAAGCAAACCATGGTAACTAGCTAAAGAATCAGATGGTGCTGGACTTCAGATGTCCTGCTCCCAGCTACTAGTTCTGGTTTCCCTTGTCTGGGTGGGCAAGTAGCCACTTTCCCATTGGAAACTACCATTACCTGTTTTATGGATATTCAAACAGCTATAATTCTCAGACAAGCTTCACTGAGCAACTGTGAGATATAAAGTGCCTACAACTTTTCTCAGCCCTCACATATGCAAATTTGACACATTGTCTTGACTCTTAGAATGTTTTGCCTGACTCTGGTGCCAAGTGTTGCTGCCAACTCTTACTTTCTGCCCAGCTTGGGAGCAAGGGTCCTTCTCTGTCTTGGAAATCACATGGATCACAGAGCTGCTGTAAAGTTGGTTTACAGCATTAGGTACCAGAGCAGCATATGGCTGTCTTCACAAGGCTGCTGTCCTCTTGGCTGTGTGAGAAATAGAAGTGCACAAATGAGTGAATAATGTTTATCAGCTTTGAAGTGAAGAAGCAGAAGGACTATGCTGATCTGCCATACTCTCGTGTACTTGCATTGCAGCTTTTGGTGTCAGTGAGTGAGGTGCTCCAGAGGTGGAGATAGGATGAAGCTGATTTAGGGTGTGTTAGCTGTTCTGCCAAGCCAAGTGTTGCAAAGAGACAGCTTTCAAAGCTGGAGGGCGCCTCCTTGCTGTGAGGTCTCCAGTTTTTCTCCCCTATCTTTGACTGCTGGCCCTGCTGGAATTTCCAGCCTTCCTGAGTAACTCTTGGTAAGGACTGGGTAGATTCTTCTGCCTAATGAGCATGTCACTCAACTTACTAAGCTCCTCTGTAACCTTCTGACACATGATTTTGAAGCGGGAAGCATTGTCACAGGCAATATTTGGGATCACTTGCATAAGAGTCTTTGTCTATTGCCTGGGCCATACAGCTGTGGAGTGAGCTTTGCTTAATCATAGCATGGTTTGTGTTAGAAGGGCTCTTAAAGATCATCTAGTTCTAACCCCCATGCCATGTACAGAGACACCTTCCCCTAGACCTGGTCACTCAGAGCCCAGTCCAGCCTGGCCTTAAACACTTCCATCTACACCTTTGTTCCAGTGCCTCACCATCCTCACAGTAAATTGTCATGTTGTCAGAGATGGTGTGAGAAGGAAGTGTGATGCACCCTCCAGCTGCCAATCTTGTGGCTCCTCATAGTGCTGTGTACTACAACGGGTATCCAGTGTTCAGTTGAAGACTGAGCTAGATGCAGGATTGCTGAGTACTTAAGAGGAGCTAGGTGACTTCAGGGTTAGGCGAGCTCAGGGCTTTGTTCCCTCTGTCAAAGCTCTGCCTGCTAGACTGCGCTTCTGTATCCTGTGGTAAGCAGGCAGCAGGTGTTGTTAGTTTCTGCTTTTAGCTGAGGCTTAGAGAGGAAAAGTAGGAAGGGGAACTTGACATGTATCTGTTTTGTCAGGATTTCAGGCACCTATGCCAGACTTTTTAAATCCATGGCTTCTTTTGGAGCCTATGGACGGGTGAGCTGCAGTGGTGAAATCTGTCCCCTTCCTTTCACCCATCAGAATCACTGAAGCCTTGAAGAGAAACCAACTGCAAATGTAAACGACTTTCTGAGAAGAAAGTTATGTTGACTGTTACAGACCTCATCCACCTGGGGAAGGTTTCTCAGTATCACCCAAGGTGAGAGTGTAGCCGTTGCAGTACTGCTGGTCCAGTGCACATGTGTATGTTTTTGCCTGCTGAACAAAGCTGTTGGGTTTTCTGCCCTTTTGAGAAGGCATTTAACCAATGAGAATTGCATGTAAGATGGAGCAGAGTGTCTGAATAGTGCTTGACCAGTATCACCCCAGCAGTTTCATTCTCACCTTGGGTGATACTGAGAAACCTTGTAACAGTTGATATGAGTTCTCTTTTAGAAATATTCAGAAATTACTTTCATGGGTTTTTTTCAGGCCTCAGTCATATCTTTTAAAATGCAAAACTTCCCATGCAGACACACACCCCAGGTGCCTGAGGGTAGTACTGTCTGTGCTTCACCAATCAGCTCTGCTCCTACTTGTCTTCTGGCATTTCTTGGCTTGGAGAGAATGTTATTTACTGTCAGCAAGGAGAGTGCTGACAGGCTCTTCTCTGGGAGGAGAAGACAGAGGTCAATGACACTATTGTTAATTGAATCTCAGGTCCTTGTTCAAGGTCTGACGCTAAGGCAGATGCTTTTCTAGTATTCTGGCTTGGCTGGGGGCAGAGGAGAAAATTGCAGTGCTAAGGATAGATCTGGCTGTGAGAGAGGGTTGAGACCCTGTGAAGGTGTTGCAAGACCTTTCAGTACCAGAAATGTGTACAGCCCTTCCACTAGCTGCTTGGGTAAGAACCATCCTGAAACTGCAGGGTTCTTCCTCCTGTATGCTGAGGCCTGGGTGTTGGTTTGAATTTCTTTCAGTAACCTATGTCTAGCCAGTCTGGCTCACTCTCCTCAGACTCTGCAGCCTTGTTCTGGACTGATGGTCCCAAAGACTTCTCTCTCAGCATTTCTACCCTTTCACAACCCAGCAAGAGAGTAGCAGGCTCTGAATGTGCTGCATTTTTATCCCCTTCTCAGGTCTGAATGTAGGTTGTTTCTACGCCTTGTCCACTCTGCTGAACCGCATGGTGATCCATCACTACCCAGTAAGTGCATCCAACCCTCATGGCCCTCTCTGATGCTTGCTGTTGTCCAGTACTGGCTGCCAAAGGAGAGTCTGTGAGAAAGGCAATGTCACAGCAGTCCTGCCTGGCTCTAGCACAAATTGGCTGTTCCTTTTTTCCTTTACACCACCCTGTGCAAGAGCTGGTGAGCTCTAGAAAAGATGGCTCCTTTCCACCTTAAATGAAAGCATTTACTTCTGAGAAAATCTTCTAGCAATTTCCTCTCCTTGTTTCTGACTGTGATTTCTACTGGGACATCTGTCCCAGGAGGCTGTCCATGCTCCTGCTCTTGTGGCAGAAGGGTGGGGTGCCTCAGTACCTGTACAGCTTACTGCTGGTGCTGCATGCCACAGAGCTGCTTTCTGTGAGTCTTATAGTGACTGCGTTATAGTGAGTCCCAATATTTCCTAGTCAATCTGGCCCAAATCCTAACAGCAAGCTTGATGGTGTTTATGCTAATTTCTCTGAGAGTATCTGCTCACACTGGCCATTGCATACCTTTTTCTCAGAGCTGGCTCAGACACAATTGCCAGACCACGTTTTTTCATGGACCAGAAAGCACTGGCTCATGTGGGCCCAAAAGTGTTCCTGCAAAGGCTAGTTCTGGTTAGTGTGTTACCAGCAGTAAACATGTATGAAGACTAACTTTAGTGTCTCTTCCTCTCTGGGTTTTCTGCACTTTGCTTTTTGTTGGATATGAGTTAGCTCCTGCATTTGTGTGAGTGTGTATGTGTCTCACCACAGGGGGAGGAGGTGAATGCTGGCAGGATTGGACTCACCATTGTACTGTCGGGGATGGTTGGGGCTCTGATCTCCGGCATCTGGTTGGACAAAACCAAAACCTACAAGTAAGTCCCTTGTTTGCCTCTGGGCCCTGGTGACTGTGCTCTTCCTCCATACTGTGCAAGGAGCAGCACTGTGCAGTTGCAAGTTGGCAGTCTGGAGACTGAATCATAGGGAGTATTTGTGGGGAAAAAAATAGGGTTCTTCAAAACCCAGTTAGTCTAAAGTAAAGTTTGAAGCTGTGCATTTGCTGGCACTGGGCCCATACAAGATCAGCTGTCAGTGGTCCCTAGGGAGGCTTACAGAGGAGATGGCCCAGTAACTGCTTCGTCAGGGATGAGAGAGTTCTCGGTACAAGCAGAATCAAGACTGTACCAGACCATTTCTCAGCCCTTACAAACCAGTCTCTGTGAATTTTTGTCTGGCTTAATGAAAGGCACATTGAATTCAGTGCCCAGAAGCATTGTGTTGATGGCATGTTGCTGTATCTAGGGCGGAATAAGGATTATTGGAATTATGGGTGGATGAGTCTGTGTTTGTGGCTCGGTGAGTTGGGAAGGCAGATCTGGCCAGCATACCTTGCCATCTGCAAAGGGACAGTGAAAAGTCTTTGCTTGTCCTACAGTTCCTGGTCCTCAGGAATTTGGATCTCACTGAAACACCTCTGTAGGATATTCTAGGGGATACAGAGAGACTCTCATGTCTTATACTGGGGTTCAACCAGCTTTTTGCTTTCTCTGCTGGCTTTGAGAACTGTGTTATAACCTGTTATCTAAGCAGGTTGGGTGAGAGGGGGCTTTACTGGTGATGACTTGAAAGCAATTTCAGAGTTTTATTCCTTGCAGGAGCTTTTCATCTGGGGGAGTCCTACTGCCATTATCCTACCTCATATCTTGGGCCAGAAATGCACATTCTCATTGTAGACCACTTAGATTAATCTGTGAGCTTGCAAATTCTGAAGTGGCCTCTAGCCCTAGCTCCCTGTAAAGTACAGGGATCAGAAACAGAAAATTGGCTTCTTTAATAAGAGTGGTGGGTGAGGACTCCTGGGACTGGCAGGTCATTTGTATGGTTGTGTGGCACTGAGTAGTTCTCATATGGGAGTCCTGGGAAATAGAAATACAACTGTTAGAAGTGCACTGCTAACAATGCGATGTGATTTGTGTCTCCTTCCAGCCCAGGGCAAGTGGTAAGGTAGGTTCAGCTGGCGCTGCTAGACTGGATGATCTTCCTGGTTCTCCATAAGTGAGATTAGGTTGCAGCATGAAGGCTTGAAGAGCTTTGGGACTCACCATGCAGAGTTGGGACTTGAAGTTCAGTAGAATGGGAGAGAGAGAAAAAAACCACAAATCCTATATTTGTTCCATGTCTTCTCCTTCCTCAGGGGAATCACATAGGTAGGCAGAGCTGGCTGACAGTGAAGAAAAATAGGACTGTGTCATCCATGGAGTTTATCCTACAGACCCCAGGGATATTGGGAGATAGTTTTAGCCTTAGGTGAGAAAAAACCCTGCTAAGAATTTGTTCTCCATTACAGCCTACAAAATGGATTTCTGTGAAACTAGCACATTTTTTTTCCTGAGTGCTACATAGTCTTTATTTAGCCCCATTTAAAAGTCTATTTAAAAAAAACTGCCAAGATGCCAGATGTTCTAGGTGGGTACCCTCCCCCTTCCCTCTGTTGCTGAGATAGTGTCAAGAATAAAATGGTAAGCACATGAAAATCAGGAAGGAAAGATATCAAGTCCTTTTTTTACTCAGCTTGGGGAAGCAAATGAATGGGATCCAGCTGTGATTGAGGGGGGAGCAGGAGAAGGTTCATAACAGAAGGAATTGCACAGCTCTACATGCATGTTTGATCTTTACTGTACCATCAGCAGTTCCTTGAAAGGGTGAGGCTGTGCTAAGTCAGGCTTTCCCCATCTGTCATCCTTGGGCACCAAATGGCCTTGCACTCTTGCTTTTATTTGGCAGGCAAATCCCTGCAGCAGCCCCTGCACTGTTCTTGTTTTTGGAATAGCAAGTGCAAATTAGGTCCATTCAAATAAATACATGAGTTTTATGTAGTGACGAGTGAGCAGTGCAAGAACTGAGGTTGTCTTTGGTGGTATGACTTGTTGAGAACAGCCCATCTCTTTAAATTATAGAATCAGGAGAAGTTTTGACATCAACTTCCTGGTTCAGAGAACAGATGAGGTTGTGACACCTGGAGACTGCTAGGTATATTGGTAACTGTAGGGTAGTCTGGCTCAGTATGAGGTGTTTGGGGACCAAATAAATCATCGCTACTCTTTGGCTATGCTTTTCTCTTAAGTGCAGTGTTCACGGCCTTAGGTCAAGCTGGTTACAGTCAGCATCCTCCACTTCCGTTGCTGCATCTCTATAAGGCAAGATGTCAGAAACATTCACCTCTCTCTCCATTGACTAGGCAGTAGAACCCAAGTGGTGTTTTAGCTCTGTACAGATGGAAAGTACAAACATTCGGGGGAGGGAGAAAAGATGGTGGAGGATGGGGCACTTGGGTCTCTTCCACTGAAGGGTACTCTCCCAGCCTAGACTTACCTACAATATGGGCCTTCTTATTGTAGCCCTTTTTACATAAGGTTAGTCCTTGTGTAGTGAATATGTCTTCACCTTGTCCTGCCATATGTCTTATATAAATAATTTACCAAGACTGTCCTTTCTTCTGACCTTCATACAGGAAAAAAGTGGCATAAAACTGAATGCCAAAGGATAAGGGCGTGGTGAAAACCAAAGCAGTCTTCTCCAATTCATCCCTTCCTCCAGCATCTGACACCTCTGTGTCTTCAGTAATAAAATCTTCTGGGAGCAGAGGAACAAGGCCTTTGCTCAGGCTTGTGTGCTATCCTCATGGCAAAGCCTGCGGAGGCCATCCCTGTCCGTACAGCAAAGCATGCTGGAGCTATACACAACATCCCTGTGAGCAACTAAAATTGTTGTATGTGGCTGTTCCCTTCATCTCACCTCCTGCTCCCAGCTTGTTCATTTGTTGCCTCAGATGTTGCATGACTCCAGTGTTTTTGCAGCTGCAATCCCCTCTGAGTTTTGTCCTGTCACTTTTGCTTTCCTCATCCAACTGATCTTGTGAGAAGAGGCTGGGTGGGCCATACCCAATCCTTACTCTGAGGCTTCTTCTGGAGCTGACTTAACAGCAGGAGATATGTTCTTCATTTCAGTCCTGTTCCCTGCTGGTGCTGGCCCTGTCTGGCTTTTTTCCCCAAGGTCTCTTTTTTTTCCTCACAGTCTCTTGTGTGAGCTTTTGATCTGCCTCTTCAGAAGGTTTGGGAATATGACTGGGAAGGCAGATGAATGTCAGGGCTGGTTAGGTTAATCTAAGTGACCAGTGTGTCAGGTCCTTCACAGATCTCCCTCTGCCACAGAGACTTGGCAGTGGTGCCTTTGTAGCAATGATTCCACATGGATGCAGTGGGCTTCTTTCCCACACGCCAGAGCACAGGGTTGGGTTAACCTCAGTTTTTCAAAGGTAATGTGGCAGGATGCCTAACTTCCAGCCTGTACTTATTGCACTAATCAGCCTGTTAAGTAGATGGTCTCTGTTCTCTCTTCCAGACAATGAAAATTGTCAGTCCCTGTAGAGCTGTCATGGGAGTAGGTTGCTAAAAACACCAGAATGCAGTCCTGATGTGCTTTGTGAATCTGCTTCTCCTCCTCTGCACTTTTCTTGCTCCCATGAGATTTATGGCTATGATAAGAGGCTTATTAAGCTAAAACTGGGCATTTTTCCATGCCTGGGTGCGCCTAGGGACACAGAGCATTCTTGTCCTCTGGTGAACAGGGTGTCAAAGGCCACTTCCTGAGAACACCCTGCCTCTGTGTCTTTCCCCAGGAGTTTTTGTTTCCCTATGCACCAGTGTCTACCAGTATTTCAGTTAAACCTTCTAAATTTTGTGTCTTTCTTCTTCTTTGTGTCTTTCTTCTGCTGAACGCTAAATCGCCTTTCCTTGTCATCAGTGCTATGCTCAGGGGAGCAGGGTTTTGCTGAAGTCCGGTTTAGAAGTCTGCTTGTGTGCTTAAGGCTGTTTCCTGCAGCAAGATTTGCATTCACTGCTGTCTGTTCAGATCCTGTGAGGGGCTGTGGTGAGCAGGCAGCAGTTCATGGCTTCAGGGCGCTTCTGGTCTGTGATTCCCACAACGCTCAAGCCTGTGGTCTTGTTCTTTCACAAAGGTCTGTTGATTAATTTTGTCCTTCTGCAGCCTAATGATTTAGGGATGTCAGTGAGGAAAACTTGCTAGATGAGGTACCCATAGCAGGATCAGTTTTCTCCATTTTGTCCTCTACATAGTTCTGCAGTTTCAGTGAAGAACACTTTCAAGAGTTTGCCTACAGCTATGAGTCTGCCTGCTCTAGTTCTCAGTGGGACACAGCGTGTTCTGGGAATCCCTCTCTTGCAGCTTGACTAATGACATAGCATCAGTGTGAAACAAGGTCTTAACCACATCTGGTCACTATCTCATTCTTCACCTTTGTCAGGAGATGAGGGGTGAAGTGCAACACTTGGCAACTGTCAAGACACTGAATAAAATGCAAATCGTTTGGAGTACTTGAACCATAAGCCCAGAAAATTGAGATTTTGTGTGACTATCCTGCGATCTCTGAGCACTGAGCCCAAAACTGGCTGTGGTGAGAAAAAAAAGATAAAACTCTCCATGGGCTGAGTGTCCCTGCTGGCAGTGACTATACTTCCAAGGGCTGCAGCCACCTCTTGGAGGCCTGCACAGTATTTGAGCACTGATTGCTGTTTATGGAAGGAGCACTCAGTTCAAACTTGGTTCATGTAGCCTAAGTACAGAACTGTAATTCTAGCTTTGAGCTCCTTTCTTAATTATCTCTTTCCTCCATGGCTGCTTGTCAAGGCATGGGGAGCATAAGAACTATGGGACATACCTGAGGAGCCTGTATTGAGCAGAAAAAGGCTTTTACTTGCATCTCTTTCCCTCTCTGGGATTGCTCTCTGTATGTTCAGTCAGTCTTTCAGCTCTTCTTCTGCAGCCTCCAGGCTCTGTGCCAACCATGTAGCAGCTCTCTGCAATGGATTATAACAGAAGTAAGCAGTCCCTTTATACTGCCTTCACATACCAATTTTTCCCTCAGTTAAAGTTTTGGAAAAAACATACTCTAGAAATGATACAGCATTGAAGGTTAAGGGATTTAACTACTCCTTTGATACACAACAAAATTACTCGCCACAGTATGTTGTTCAGCCTTTCAATATTTTAAATTAGCCTGGTGAACCTTGTAAGTATATCCCAATAGCTGAAGCCTGAAATTAGCTTCTCAGGCCTATATTTGGATAAGAATTGACATATGGGCATGAGCCCCACTGACTGCAGTCATTGCAGCAGTGAGGGAGGACAGAACCTTAGCTGGAACAGTCTGGATTTATCTGTAGTAATTCGGTGTACTGAAACATTTTCTTACACATTGAAATACTGCCTACTTGGGTTGGATTTTTGACAGTGATCATTTGCATTAAAAAGGAAAAGTAAAAATAGTTTGAGGTTTAGTTTCTTCAGTAGAATTCTAGGAATGGATATCAAACACGTTCTTTAATGGATTAAGACTTAAATTTGGGAGAAAGTACACAAGTAGGAGTAATACATATAACTTCTTCCTAAAAGACAATGATCAAAAGGTTTTATTAACTCTGGTAACTGTTCTGCTTTCAAAATCCTGGTGAAATTTCAGTCAGGTAAACTATTTACCTTTTCCTCCTTTCCCTCCTCAAAATTATGTACTGTGAAGATCTACTGCTGCCTTTTGTACTAGAAAGAGCCTTGTTTTTTTTTTTTAATGTGAGAAGGGTTTTCTTGGTGTGTAGTCAAGGATGACAATTGCTAAATGTTGCGGTAAAATCTGGCCTGGGCTTGCTGCCCATGTCTCGCAGAACTGAGTCCACTGATGATCCTTGTGTGGCCTGGCTGCAGGTTTGGCTGTTCCCAGAGTCTGACTGGCATACTTCCTGAGCGCAGGGTGTCTGTCTCCAGCACAGAGACATGGGTTTGTGGCTCAGCTGCTGCTGGCTATGGAACTAACACTGTCCCTGCTAAATGCTCACATGGCTTGAGGGTGAAGCTGTGAGGGCAGCCTGGCTTGCATGACACCTCTCCAAATATAGCAGGTAGTTTAAACAACAGAAAGGAACAGCGATGAAAGCTGTTTCGGACAGCACTGAGAAATATAGGCCCATAAGACTCTAGCAGTGATGACACCTGTTTCCTTTATGTTCCTGCTTGAGAATGCTTGATCTCCTTGGCTCCTCCAATCATCTCCAACTCACTATAGTACAGGATGCCCAAGGAAGAATAACAATCTCTTTAATTGGCTCTTGTTCTCCCCCTCAAGTGGTGTGTACTACATATGACCAGGCACCTGTCAACCTGTGGCAGGATCTTTCTTCTTCTGCTGTGCTGCTCTGTTTGCAGCTCCTTATATAGTATCTGACAGTCCAGTTCCTCTGTTTGGCTTTGAGTGTCAAGAGACTGTGCAACTNTTTTTTTTTTTTTTTTTACCCATACACTAAGATCTGTGGGCAAAAAGGAGGACTGAATTAAATAAAACCCTGATTGCTTTTTCTTGCAGGCAGACAACGCTAGTTGTCTATATCATGTCTCTGGTGGGAATGACAGTCTATACCTTCACTCTGAGCCTGGGCCACCTCTGGGTGGTCTTTGTGACTGCTGGGTTGCTGGGGTAAGTTCATGTGCAGGCTGCTTTCCTCAGCATGTGAACTGCTAGGGGATGAGCAGGGGGGCAGAACTCCTGCTGATGGAGGGACTGGGGAGAGCCATAGTATTTGGATGGCTCCTGCATGGTTTAAGGACAAAATTGACTGTCCTTCCCATCTCTCACTTGTATGTGCTTCATTAGAGTCAGGGACATTATTGTGACCCTGCTCAGCTGCAGCCACCTTAGTTGTTCCAGGCAATCAAATGAAAGCTTTTGGAAAGCAAGTGGTACCCACAGCCCCATAAATGACCAGTGGACAAGACTGAAAAGAATGTGGGCTGGCATGACTGTTTGACTGTGCTGGAGGTGATGCCCCTTAGAGTTATGGTCTATACTGTACCTCTTCCTTCTGGCAGTTGCTGAGTCTTCCTTTCTGTGTACTTCATTACAGGTTTTTCATGACAGGATACCTTCCCCTGGGCTTTGAGTTTGCTGCAGAATTGACATACCCAGAATCAGAAGGAACATCATCAGGGCTCCTTAATGTCTCAGCACAGGTAGGTGTGCTGTTTTCCCTTTGCCTGCCTCTTTTTAGGCAAAGAGATTAAAATGTAGTTTCAAGCCTTGAGTTCTATATTGATGTAATGTACTGCAGATCTAAGCACTCCAGGACCTGGCTTTTTGTATGATGTTCCTCATGGTATTTCTGTAGTGGCACTCATTCTGTTTCTGCTTAAGAAAATACTTCAGGGTGCCAGTCATCCTTGCCTTCTCCACCATAGCTCCTAATAGTCCTGGCTCATCTCCGGTGAGAGATGAGATTCCAGCTGTCGTGGTCATCTGTCATTCCGTTAGCTGCAAGGAGGTTCCTCTGGATGTGTTTATAACCAAACATTAACCTCTCTAGGCCAAGTGTTTGACTGGCCTGTATACTCTTGATACTTTAAAGATTGGAAAGAGTTTTGGCTGCTTTATAATAACAATACAGCTTGACATTACCTATGTTTGTTTGTAGATGTTTGGTATTGCCTTCACCATTGGTCAAGGGCAAATCATGGATCGCTTTGGGACAAAGGCAGGAAACCTCTTGCTTTGTTCTGTCCTGTTCCTGGGGACCATTATGACAGGTAATTAAAATTTTCAGCGTTCTTCTGTCTGGCTTTGCCTTGGGCTTGGCATGTTAATTGAAGGCTTTTGTGTGAAGTGCCTGCGGGTAAGGGCAGAACTCTCACAGCAGTCCCACAGCAATGCTGTTCCTCTTTAAGCATCTGGTCTGCTTTACAAAGAAGTGCCAAGGCTTTTTGCCCTGGCTGTGGCTGGGGTCTCAAAGTTGCACCTGCAATAAAGAATATCTATCCTTCCTGTTTCAGAAGTGTTCTCAGCCTTGTCCTGGAGAGTGGTTTCTCTTGCTCATTGTAATGTGTTTCTGTCTCTTCTGGGGCTTCTGCTGCTCCCTTGAGTCCTGGGTTAATTGACTTGGGCACTGCGTGGTGACTTGACTGCCTTCACATCTCTCTTTCTCCCTCTGTTCCAGCATTCATTAAGGCTGATCTCCGAAGACAACGGGCCAATTTGGAAAATGAACAGACAGTGAGTAAACCCCCTTCAGTCCCTGCTGTGCCCCTGCTATTAGCTCAGGACAATACCCGACCTCTCTCCTCTTTCTAGGAGATGGGGTGGCTTGTGGGGAAGCTCCTTGTTGGCATTTTCAAACTGGATGTAATCCCAGCTCTGCCAGCTTCTGTGGCCTCTGTTTGCTCAGTGTTAAAGTCAAACAGAATCTGTAGTCTCTGGTCCTCTGGGGTTCTCCAGGGCTTCACACATCTTCATACTGGCTAGGGCCAGATGTAGGGCAGTCCTGTGTTCGCTTCTCTCACTTGACAAGGTGTTGAGGCCTTCAGTGCTTTGCTCCTTTTTAGAGCTGAGTAACTATCATTCTAGGCCCCTAAGCTGGCAGGTTATTTCTCTTACTCTTTGCCATCAGCGGCCAAGCAGGGCTCAGGGTATGTGACTGGAGGAAGCTAAGGCGACAAAACCTAAGTGAGGGCTTGAGCAACCTGGCTGCTCACACTTTGCATAGTGCTGCTGACAAGGCTGCTAGTTCGTACTTGCACACCAGAGCTTGGGGGGTAATGTCCCTGTGGCATACTGTGCAATAAATGCAGCTGTTTGCACATGGGAGAAGGCCTCTGGTGAACTAATTGCAGTGGATATTGTCAGAAGCTCTCTCTAAAGGGAAAGGGAGGGGACTGGTTGCTTGAGGCTATTTTCTGTATTTCTCTGGACTTTTCTTCTAGGATGTTAGCAGAGATAGCCACTCAACATTCATGCAACCACTGGCAACCATAACTAGAAAAGTGTGAAAATCTCAGTTCTCTGCTGTCTTGAGTCAGCTCTATTCAGAGGACAGTGCTGCACTCCTCCAGTGCTGATGGCACTGTGAGTTAAGTTCATAACATGTATGTGGAAGGCCCAGGAAAGGGCCTGAGGTCCTTTGGCACTGAAGGTGATGCCTTCTAGTAGTAAGATCCTTTCCCTTTGTCAGACTTTTCTCTCATCAGATGAACTGTACATTTTTGCCTAAGCCATTTTTAGTATGGATCTTTTTCAGTCTAAATACTATTGTAAGAGCCTGCTGCTGCAGGAGGAAGAGCATTGCGACCAGAGCAAAGGTGGTGCAATGTCATTTTTATAATTCTAAAAGTCTCCAGAACTGACTATAGTAAGAACCAGAGGGATGTGTGTGAGATAACAGGTCTCAGTCAGTCAAAAACTTCACTGGCAGCTCCTTCCCCCTGAGGAGACATGCTCTGAGGAAGTCATGTTGCACACCCCACCACAGCCCCAAATGTGTCCTCCACATGGCTGAGCTCACCTGAGTATTCTCAAGCTTAACAACCAACCGCAGGTGCTCGAGTGACTGAAGGTAGGCTAAGTCTGGTGTTCTGTACTAAGATGGATACCTCGGCCAGGGGATCAGCCAGCTGGGCTTGGGCATTGTATGCTACCTTTGTGGAGAGCTCTGATGAAGGTAGGTTCTGGAGCTTTTCTATGTGGCACAGCTGCCTCACACATGCTTGGGTGATTTTATGGTTTCCTCTGTTGCCTGTTTCTCTTTCTTATTTTCCTCCGCTTTCATTTCTCTTCCTACTTGCCTCCATATTTTCTGGGATGGTGACTTGTGACTATCATTACAGAGACTCCAAGGCAGCAATCAGATCACGGATTATGGGACTGTAGCTTGTAACTCTAACCCCAGCAATTCCCACTCCTGCTCACTAGCTTAAACACACCAAGGTAGGACAATTGTACTAATCCACTTCTCTGAACACTCACAGGGTGGCACAGGCATCAAGCCAATGGCATTTCTGGGGTGACTGCAATGGCTGTAGAGTATCAAGAGTCTTTCTGGTCTTCTCAGGTACTCAGCTGAGAGGAAAGACAAGACAGCCTCCAAGAACAGAGTGGAGATCCCCCCAGACTCATGCCAGACAGAGATGTAGGGATTCAGCTAGGTGCAGCAAAGCAAAACCTGGTGCTGGAGCAAATGGAGAACTGAACTGTCAGTCATTTGTTAGGGAGAGGAGGTGCAGACATTTGGAGCTACTTCTCTGGCATTATTTTTACAGTCCAGATTCTTGGCTG
Organism: Toxostoma redivivum; assembly: GCA_013397375.1. NCBI lineage: Eukaryota > Metazoa > Chordata > Aves > Passeriformes > Mimidae > Toxostoma > Toxostoma redivivum. Next base: position 1,486,484 of record VXBI01014662.1, on the reverse strand, counting down.
GAGGTGATACCAGAAACCCAGAAACCCTTTAAAGAATTGGCTTGGATCACAGCCAGGGTGCATGGCTAACTTCAAGGAGGAAATTTAAAAACATGTAGCAAGAACAGAGTCATTGGGTTGGTGCCTTGTGGTATAAGAATGCCTGAAAATTGTAAAGCTCTGTGCTTGTTGATCTGTGAATCTCAGTGGTACTTCGCATTTTCTCAGCTGTTGCTTGGGGTAGTATGCTTTACTACTCACTGTCCTCTGCTTCACACTGGCAGGCTGGTCTACTAAGTTATCCATGCTACTCTTTGCTTTTCAAAGTGTGAACAACTGTGTGTATCATTTAGTGCCACAGCCAGTAGCACTAACAGACAAAAGCAGAGTGAGTCGATTGGGAAAACCAACCTTAACCCTGCTAAGATTAGGGCATGTTCTACAGGGACCATGAAGCTGCTATGCTTTGATAGAAGTATGAGGAAGAGTCCCATGGGCAGGGAAAGACTAATGGTTAATGAAGTTATATCCAGCTGGTATATCCAGGCTCAATATTGGGGACAGTCCTGTTTAATGTCTTTGTCAATGGCCTGCATGAGGGGATAGAGTTCACCCTTAGTTTGCAGACCAAACACCAAGGTGGGTAGGAGTATTGTTAGAGAGTTGGAAGGCTCTGAGGGACCTGGATAGGCTGGATCCATGGGCTGAGGCCAGTGGTACGAGGTTCGACAAGGTCAGGTGCCAGGTCCTGCACTTGCGTCACAACAACCCCAGGCAGTGCTACAGGCTGGAGACAGAATGGCTGGAAAGCTGCCCAGCAGAAAAGGACCTGGGCGTGCTGGTTGACAGCAGCTGAACGTGAGCCAGCATGTGCCCAGGTGACCAAGAAGGCCAGTGGCATCCTGGCTGGTGTCAGAAATAGTGTGGCCAGCAGGACCAGGGCAGGCATTGTCTGCCTGTACTTGGCACTGGTAAGGCCACACCTCAAGTCCTTTTTCAGATTTGGACCCCTCACAACAGGAAAGACATTAATTGAGGTGCTGGAGCATATCCAGAGAAGGGCAATGGAACTGGTGAAGGGTCTGGAGCAAAAGTCCTATGAGGGGCACCTGAGAGACCTGGGGTTGTTTGGCCTGGAGAAAAGGAGGCTCAAGGGAAACCTTTTTGCTCTCTGCAACTACCTCAAAGAAGGTCATAGTGAGCTGGGGGTCAGTCTCCCCTCCCAAGTAACAAGTGACAGGACAAGAGGAAACAACCCCAAGTTGCATCATGGGAGATTTAGATTGGGTATTAGGAAAATTTCTTCACCATAAAGGTTGTGAAGCATCGGAACAGGCTGCTTAGGGAAATGTTAGAGTCATCATCCCTGGAGGTATTTATAAGATATGTAGATGTGGATTTTAGGGACATAGTTTAGTGATGGACGTGGCAATGCTGGGTAAATGGTTGGACTCGATGATCTTAAGGGTCTTTTTCAGCCTAAACAATTTTGTGGTTGTTGCAAGGAGAAGACTCAGAGTCAGCTGTGAGCTTCCAGAGCGTGCAGAGCTGTAGAGTTGTGCAAATCTCACTTTCCATTGAAGTACTGTACCATTGGCTGTGTAGCAGTTTGTCTTCTATTGGTGCCCTCATATCCTATGCTTATAATTAGACAAATATTGCAGTTAGTAGATTAAATTAGGCTAATGGCATTGTGTACACCTTGTCTCCTATTAATTAAGCTGTAGTGTGGTCCCAACAATCCTTCCCACTTTTGTCTGCCTGAGTTCCCAGAGCTCTAGGTGGGTTAGCTTTCTGTATCTCAGGACACTTGGTTCAAATGCCTGTTTTACATGATAATGAGGCTCTTTGTGTGCTGCCTTTGTCATAAATGCATCTGAAGCCATTCCAGTGTTGTGCCTTAAGATTTCATAGTAGTGTCACTTGATCCAGCACACACATTATACTCACAAAAATGCTGTGTAGTGCTTGTGTGCATTTGCTTGTGATTTTCAGCATCCATGCAAACCTTTTTGTATTGTTTCTTTGCATTAAGAAAGAGCATCTTTGCTGATCTTCCATAGTTTGTTTAGGACAAGCACCACCCTCAGTAGCTTACTGGATTCTGTTGGAAGCTGCACCATGCTTAGCCTCTAGTAAAATACTGCCAATAAAAAAATGCTAGAATTTTGTGCATAGGCACAAACAACGTGCCTTTCTCTGCTTCCCAAACTTCCCTACTCAATTTCTGTGTTTATTGTGTAGTGAGCAGCCTTTTCCTATCCCAAAGCCATAGGCAGGCCATCTGTGTGCCCTTCTCCAATACTGTGACTCAAAGCTGTGAGAGCAGCCTTCCTTTCCCAAGGTGGTGGAGTCCTGCAGACTCTCTAACTCCTGTAGCTTCACAGCAGATGACTGGTGCTGAGACCCCAGAGGTGCTTGGGGAGCCTGTTCTGAGCTGCTTGAGTGCTTCCATGGTGCATACTGGTGGAGTTTCCGAAGTCTAAATGCAGATTTCACCTTATTCCTACCTCTGGCACTACTTCATGTACCCCCCTACCCATCCTGCTTGTTGAAGTTCCCTCTTTGCACTTCTTGGCTTTTGCTTCCAGACATCTCTTTGAAGCTTTCCTTATCTCACTCCTCTTGTTTGGGATATTGCTGCTGACTTCTGTAAAACCTTTTCACCTACAGATTGTGTAAGAGCCTGCTCAAAATGAGACTGTTTCATATCTCTTGCTTCCATGCTGCCTGGATTTCTCTTGAACTGCACAGGAGATGTGAACCTCTTTCCTGTGCACCTCTGATTTCTGCCTCAGATGTCAGTCTTGCCATACAGTGAGTAAACTCAGAGCCCAGGCTGCAGAAAACTCCACATTCACCCTTACAAATCTGTGTGCTGTCTTCTGGATTGGTGACAGCTGGGCTGTCTCACTGTAAGCAGAATAGAACTTGAGAGGTATCAGAAATCCACTAGGGGAAGAAGTCTCAAGTTTAATCCTAACACACCCCAGAAAGATTCAGAAGCTGAGCTTGTCAAACTCTATCCAGGAAAGCTGAACTGGAATTGCTGTAATTTGGCTGTTCCATGAAGCTGAGGATAGGGTGATAATTGGGCAACAATCTCCATTTTACTTGCTTTTCCTCTGGGAAAAGCTCCCTACATCTTAAGGTTTCCAGAAATTAGGCTAGTTCTTCTACAGGATTTTTGGTGAAAAAACTTGAATGTTTGCCTATTATTTCTTACATCTCTTTAAGAGTAGTGAACTTGGAAGAATGCACTGCTCTGGGGAATTATCTCAGCCATAAATCCAAGCTGGGAAAAGGGAAGATGTAGGACAGACAGTGCAGCACTTCAATGGGCAGTGGGGGTGGGGATGAAAAGACTTGAAGATGAGCAAGATGTGTCTAGGAGTTGTAGAGGCCTCAGGCATGCTGGAGTAAGAGCACAGGGGAGCTAGTGGTTGTGCTGAGCCTCCTGAGGATGTAAAGAAAGCAAAATCTCTGGTGTTTGCACAGACACTGTGCTGCCTCATGGCATTAAGGAGTTCCCAGCACCTTCCCTTGCCCAGGGAACTTCATGCTTTGAGGCTGAGCTTGTGTCACAGTGAAATGTTGGTGAGCTGGCTGTGGGTCTGCTACCTCTGGTAGTATCAGCCCCACCGTGAATTAGAAATGGTGTGAGGACTACAGCACGTAGCTTAAAAAGTTGGATGTTGCACTGCCCTGCTGCCCCAGGGCCCCTTGCTTGGGCAGTCAAAGCAGCTAGAGAAGGAAGAGGGAACCAGCAGCATGCTCTGAAGATGGCAATTCCTCTTTGGGGACTTCTGCACTAGCAGGAAGCTATAAACTACCCAGGGTCTGACCAGCCAGGATCCTAACTGTATTGTTTTTCTCTGACTTGCAGAAAGTGTTGCCAGAAGCCTACACTAATCCCATAGTCCTTGAGGAATCACGGCTGTGAAATGAAGGGATCGCAAAACTGAGTGATACAGCCCCCCTCATTCCCATCTTTTCTACGAGCACCATCCTCCTGTGACATGCACAGCATGGGCGGGGGCAGCCTCAGGACAGGAGCCGTGTGAACTGCTTGTGGAGAGTGTGAAAGAGCTAAACAAGAGGGGGGTTGCTTTCATCAGTTTTATCTTTGCATCTTGCTGTTTTGGTGTTTAGGAGGAAAAGCTGGGAAAATCTGTGTCCTCCCACTCCCACCATGTATGCTTGGAAAAAGCACATGTGCTGAGAGAAAAGCCGCAGTACCAGGCTAACCCTGAGCATGATGGTGGCACCTTGCAAATGGCTGTGACATAAAAGGCAGAAGCTGGACCACACTTACTCTATGAGCAGCCCTGGAAGAGCTGGCTCTAGGGAAAAGAGATTGCTCGGCCTTGGTTCCCATTATGCTCTGTGTTGCACAGGCCTCAGTACATTACCAGCAAGTGCAAAGCAGTGCACCAGCTACTGCCAGCTCTTCTTTTATTATTTGGCTTTCCCAGATGAAGCACTCTTAATCTGGATAAACTTCTGCTCAGAATTCACTGGGGTTGCCCTGGTGTTCCTACATAGTAGGAGTAATTAAGAGATACTTCTAGCTCAAGGCAAGGACTAGTTCTGCAGCCTAAATCTAGCTCATCACTACATTAGCAATAAACGCTAGTCAAACTACACTTTCCCTGGGTTGAGGACTGTCTTCCTCCTTAACAATAAAGCATGTTTGCATGTTTCAACACTACATAAAAACTTTTGTGAAGTGTTATATTGAGAAAACCAGCCAAGGCTATGTTGCTCTTCACAGCCAGAGAGGGGTATGATGGGAATCCAGCTTTGCTCCAGTGGAAGCGTCCCACTTCATAACAGAGAACAGGAGAAGGTGCCCACTTACCAGCATTTGTGTCTTATAGATACTGCCCAACTGTATGCTGTTTATCTTCTAAACACAACTGTAGATCCTTATATCACTTCTCCATCATTTCCAGCATCCCACTTCTGCTGGAGACATGAAGTGTCCTTATATGCCTTAAATCAAGCAGTTACTGATGTATTATTTGAGGCAGGGGACAAAAGCTGTACTGAGGTGGAATGGTTAAAAATGCTCCTCTCTGACAAACTATTTTTGACAAAACAGTTTTTTGGGTGAAATTTAAACTTTTATGGATACACTACTTTTTGATACAGCCTGAGTTCAGTAAGTGCTTAGATAACACTCTCAGGCACATGGTGTGATTCTTAGGCATCCTGTGCAGGGCCAGGAGTTGGTCTGTGATCCTGATAAATTCATTCCAATTCAGCATATTCTATGATGGAAGTCCTATCTGTGATAGCCTGGGAATGGGGATGGGGATTTAGAATGATTTTCAGTAGAAATTTCAATTTAAAATATAAACATTTGAAGTGTAAAATGAAATCTGACACATTCATATTAAATGGTTGAAAACAGTCTACATGTGGCTCATTTAATAGCCTGAAATCTTCAGCAGAATGGAAAAATCTTTCTACCCAGTGCTACTGCTGTGTTCTTTTCCTCCCTTTGTTCCCTCTTTCTTCTGCATGAGAATTGTCTTCCCAGCTAGGAGTTCCTGCTGGCTTTTTTCTGCATTCTGTGTGCTGCCCACTGCTTTAGGCATTATTTTTTCTATGTCTAATGAACCTGTCCCTGTTTTCTCCATCTTCTGTAGTTATAACTCACTGCACAGGAAGCCCAGTCCTTGCTCACAGATTCATAGTTTGAGTTTGCTGTCACCAGCATGCTACAGGAGAGAGAGCATCAACAACCCTCTTCATGTGTGTTACCTGAGCTGTCGGATTGGAACGTTTTGGCAAGGTCAGGGTAAGATAGGTTTGTTGTAAAGAGAGATGAGATATTCTGCAACATACAGTGGAAGGTGCTGTTGGCTCTGATCTTCTACCCACTGCTATTTAGCAGAAAGACAAACACAGCCCACTACAGTTTTTTGTCATTTATTAGAAATGGCCCCTGGGGAACACACACATGCAAGTTACACAGCAGTGCCAGGGGTAGCACCCATTCTCTCTTTCTGGTCCAAAGTGTTCAGCAAATCCTGGATAGTTCTTCTGCACCTTGTCCCCACAAGTACACCGGGAGAGAAGTCCGTAGTGCTCTGGGCATGCCAGAGACTTTGCCTGCTACCCAGGGAGTCAGTCACCAACTGCCTCCCATAAGCTTTGATACAAACTCCTCTGGAACTTGGTCTTTGACATCAGTTAACTGAAATGTTGCCTGGACAAGACAAAAACAACTTGGTAATGACAGCAATTGACAGAGTCCAACACTGACCCACCAGCGGGACTGGTGTTCTGGAGAAGTTCAGCTGAGCTTTTGTGGAAGTCTGGCAGTGAAGGTAGAAGATGACACCAACCTACAGAAAGCCCTCAAAACTTCAGTTTTTCTTCTTGTTTTGTGAAAGAGCTTCTACTTCCAGGTACTGCAGCCCAATCAACATCCCCATAACAGAGAAACCTGTGATAGAGATACAGGATGAGTTGTGTAGAAAAGGCTGGGCAAGAGATGAGGTATCCTCTCCCACCATCTACTCAGCCTATTGCTGCATGGGGAGTTTTTCTGAGGTGTCATAGCTCCAAGGAGTATGCAGGGGAGGATGCAGAGCTCTACTTACTTGCTACCATGAGGGGTGCCATAACTCCAATTGTCAAGGCTGCAGTGTGGTATATGAAGACCTCAGAGAGGAAGTGAGCAAGGGCCAAAAAGAAGGTAAAGAGTGTGATGTGATAGAGGCTGTTGAAGAGCAGAAAAAAAGCAAGTTATCATATCATACTATGAATATGGCTGAGTGGAAAAAAAGGCAAACCTGTATGCTGCCCTATCTGCTCTCACTGGCAGCACAGCGGGGACTTTGTCACTTGCCTAGTGAGGTGCAAAATTTCCCTGGGCAACAGCTGAGGAGAATGGGGCAGCATGTTCAATGGTGCATTGAAAATCACAGGCATTATCTGGTCTGAAGGAAGGTGAAGAGGGGAGAGCACGAGTAGGGCACCAGTGAAATGAGAAATATCTGCATACACCTAAACAAGGTGAGAACTGGATAAGCAGAGATCTAGGGTGATTTTGGCTGACTTCAGGCTGCATCACCCAATGTCTCCCCACCTGTGCTCTGCTACCCTCTATGGGCAAAAGCTGTTGAAAAGGGAGCAGGTTCAAGAGATCGAGATAAAATTCCTCAAAGAAACAACTGATTCTTGGTAACTGGCATTGCCACCTCCCCCTAAAAACATACTGTTTAGTCCCTGCATCTCTCTACCTCAGATAAGCCTAAGCAATCCAAGCACACACTGCCAGGTGAACAGTGACTTCTGCTGCGGGGCTGAGGGAAGCACTGACAAAAGTGTTTTAGGAACCTCCAATGAAGGTTTTGTCTAGCACTGACCTCAACTTGCTTGGAAACCCCTCTCAAAAACACTTCTGTTATCATAGGAGAGATGGTGTGTCTCCCACCTCCCACTCAGCATCAGGCTGCCCCTCAGGCTTTGATGTCAGTAGGAAAGAAAGCAAACAGTTAAGACCACTGCAGTGGGGCACCTAAAACCGTCCCAGTCTTTAGCTGAGCTGTCACAGTACAAGAAGTATTGAGCGTCAGTCACACCACAGCATTAACATTGCTTAATTAACAGAGCAACGCCATTTAGAAAATGCTTTCCAAGCTGGAGCTCAGAAATTGGTGACAGTAAGAGGCCTCATATCTACCAGTTTCTGACTGAACTAAGAACAGAAATCAAACGCACAGGTTGTCCCCACAGAGGAAGAAGTGGGCAGCAGCTATCACACAAATCCCACACTGCTATTTGAGTTTCTTCAGGGGAATATTGTCAACACTATAGAAAGTTCAGGAACAGCTTTTGATTCCCCACCTCCTCTGTGCCGCCCCCTAAGCTCAAGCTGTGTCTAGCAAGCAAACCAATGGATTTCTCGATTTTTTCTGCTTTACATACGTCCTGTTACGGATGTCGATTGCGCAGAGGCAGCGGATCACTGATGACAACAGGGTCCAGACGCCGAAGGTCCGAGCCTGGAGCCCGTTCACTGCGTAAAGAAAGAGGGAGCACATGGAGACCACGCACGGCCCTGCCTGTCACCCCCAGTCCGGCCGTGGAGGCGCACGCCGGGGCAGTAGGCAGCTCCTGGGCCCCAAAGGTCGGACCCCGAGGAGGCCCAAGGCCCCATGGCTGGTAGGCGACCTCCATGGGCCAGGGCGGCCGGCGCGGCCCTTACCGAGGCCAGGGCTGGCGGTGTATAGCTTCTCTGAGAGGAAGCCGTGATCGCGGAAGCTCTGCAGGGTATTGCCGGCGGCGATGACCGACACCATCACTAGCCAGCTGCGCAGCACGTTCAGGAACCGGCTCATCCTCCCGGCCGGCTCGAACCGCGCCCGCCAGGCCCAAGACAAGTCCCCGCTCGTTACCGGCGGCGCTCCCGCGGCAGCACCGAAGCCCCGCCCGCGCCACCGCCCAGCGCTCCGATTGGTCGCTGCGCGCCGCTCCATGCGCGCGCCACGTGACGTATGACATCTTCCCGCCAATCGCATCCCTCGCCGCGAGGGAGGCGGGCCCACCTCCGTCCCCGCCCACCTCGCGGGAGTAGCTGGGAGTGCCGACAGGGGGCGGAGTCGAGCGCGCCTGCGCAGTGAGGCGGCGGGGCCGCCTGTGCGCCAGGGCGGGGCCGCCGCCCGTCGGTTGTTGTAGTAACGGGGAAGCGGCGGGAGGGGCTGGGGCTGCCTGGTGCGCCCGGCCCGGCGCGGCCTGGCCGTGCGGGGGCAGGTACGGTAGCATGGGGACTCGCTGCCTTAGGCGCTCTCCGCCGTTCTTGTTTCTTCAGGGGCCGCCGGAGGTTGTCGTGCTTGGCCTGGCGCGGGGTAGGCCGGGCCGTAGCCCCCCTCCGGGCCGGAGGGCCGCTCCTGCGCCGGTGGAGGCGTTACGGTGTCCAGCTGTCGCCGGGCCGGTCTTGGCGGGCGTTTCCCGTTGGAGCCGGGCCGGCCTGGCGTGGGTCTGCGGCCCGAGGCGGAGCAGGGCGGGGGAGGGACGCGCGTTACCGGTAAGCGCCCGAGTGGCTCTCACGGGCAGGTGCGGAATAATCTGCTGGAAGTGATGCTTCTTTCTGCACTCTCGTGGCTCGGAGGTGATATTTGATAGATCACAGATGTTTAACAGACTTGTTGATGGTCCTGTGAGAAATACGTACTGGCAGGAGGTGACAGTTATCCAATACGTCTAGCTGTCCTGCTCTGCTATTTATTCCTGCTTTTAATCCTTGTTGCAGGTAACTGCTCTTGCAACTAGGAGTGGGCTGTATGAAAACTCCCAGAGGAAATGCCAGCTGGGATGGCTAAAGATCTGGAGGAAAGTAGCTCATCCTCGGAGGAGGAAGAAGATGCTATAGATGGACTGGAGTAAGTATAAAAAAAATCCTCTGAACTATTTCTATGTCTCTGTGTTTTCTGGTGGATCTGTAGTAGTTTGAAAAGACAGATGCATTCCTTACCCTCCTACCTATGAAGTGGAAGAGGGTTTGTTTGGGCCTCAAGTCTATGGGCAGGCTGCCTACATCTGCAGCCTAAAAGACCACCACATTCATCAGGGTTGGATGTGCAGCTTTTCTTTGGCTGCTCTGAAGTCCATAGTTTCATGGATTTCTTTCTGCCATATTCCTATCTGTCCCCTTTTTGTTTTCTTTGGTATGTGTGGGTTTTTGGTTTATTAATGTGTTGGGTTTTTTGTAGCTTTTATTGCTGCAGTGATTAGAAAGCTGCTGTACAGTAGACTGATATATGATGTTTTATGTCCTTTTTATAAAGCTGTCTTTTGATAACTACTAGACTTGATATTTCTTACTAGTAACAAGTCATAATGCTTATTCCATCTTTGTTTAGTAACTTCTTTTAGCTTTGCTTGTGAAGTAATTGCTCCCTTATTCTTTCCTGTAGCAGAATCACTTTTGTTTCACCTGTACTTTCTTCACTGTGTCCTGTTAGGGTTTCTTTGGGTGCACACTGTGACTGAGTGCCCAGTTGCAGGCTACAGGAACTTAACGCGTTTAGAGGAATGTTGCTTCGTAGCAAGTGGTTGGCTTGGATTTGCTGGATCCTCATGGATGGAAAGGTCCAGAACTAACTTCACCTAGAATGTAACTGTAACAGAATGTCTGCATCAAGTGACCAGTGGTCATGCTAGGAATGAATGACTGTCACCTGGAGGATTGAGCCTTGCTGGAAATCCTCAGGACAGGCTTAGTATAAACTCATGTCCTGTTGCCTCAGCTCATTTTCCACTTACATAATGCTTTGGCCTGTAGTGTAAATTCTGGAAGCTTCTTGGGTCCCTTCCAGTCTGAATAGCTAATTACATTCCAGTTGTAAATTTTTTTAAAATTATTTTTTAGAGGTAGCAGAAGCAGGTGGGAGTGCTGCGAAGTTAATTTGTCTGGGTGATAACAATAGTAACTTTGTTAAGAGCACCAAGGCTACCCTTAAGAGCCCTTGTCTTAGCATCAGAAAGTTGCCCTTCTATCTCTATTCCTTTGTTCTAAGTGTTGGAGGTATTTTGTAGTAGCTTGTGAAGCTTCTCCAAACCTTTGGCAGACAATGATCTTTCATATTCTATAGACAAATGCTTTTGTATATCTCTGTCAGTCTTTGTATTTTTTCTTGTTAGTGTAGAGATGTCTCTCCAACCCCTCAGTCTCTGTTTTCTGTTAACTTTTCCATGTTTTTTTCTTGTGCAATGGTAATGAACAGCCCGAGTTTTATTTGCCTAGGGAGGTTGACAGTTTTTCTTTGTGTGATCCTAGAATTTGATATAACAGCTCTTAATTTTTTTTGGTGTGTCTTTAGTTCTTCTGACAAGATGATATTTCCTGGTGTAGTCTTGTTTGGTTTTTTTTACAGAACTGATCGCTGCATTTTGGAGCCTATAGCTTAAGTGGTACACTGGGGGGCATTGTTCTTGAATTCTGGTCTTGTATTCCACTGTATCTGACAGAAATTAAAAAGGAAGAATACACAGCTATATCCATTGTGTTGAGCCAAGTCTGTTCTAGTCTCTCAAACTCTGCATTAGTGCTTTTTTTGTGTACTTCAGACTCCAGTATTACGGCCAGGTAGACTGCTCTGATCTGCAGTTCTAAAATCGGAGGCTGGAACCTGTGTTGTAAAGTCTTGTTGTGTGGATACCAGCAATTGTGGTTCATCATGAATTATAGATCTTGTTTTTAGGCTATAAATTCAGAGAGCTGTAGCTGTGAAAGCTCATTAGGCCTCTCCTAAATTACACCCACTAAAATAAATACAGAACTAAACAGGATTAAACAAAACTTGGGCTGGCAAGAGCAATTAAAAAAGAGGGTGATCTGGAAAATTCCCTTTATTGCTGAGTACCAAGGGTGATGTATTGCAGTTGTGTAACCAAGTTTTGGTAGCAGGAGGGCTAAAGGGGTGGGTTCTGTGAGAAGTTGCTAGAAGCTCCATGTCTGACAGAACCAATACTCCAATATGGACCCACCACTGGTCAAGATGGAGCCCAGGGATGATGGTAGAAACACCACTGTGATAATATATCTATGAAGAGAAAGAAAATTACTGCATGGGGATAATAGCACTCCAAGAAGAGAGGAGTGAGAATATGTAACAGGAAGAGCTCTACAGCCACCAAGGTTAGAGGGCAGGGAGGTGCTCCAGGTGCCAGAGATGGGATTCTCTGCAGCATTTGGTGAAGACCATGGTGAGGTAGCTGTGCCTCTGTAGTCCATGAAAATCTGTGGGGGTACAGAGGTCCACCTACAGCTCTTGGAGGAGCCCCACACTGAAGCAGGTGTATGCCCAAAAGAAGGTTGGGATCCCATGGAAAGCCTGCACTGGAGAGGCTCCTATGAGGGACCACCAGACCCATGGAGAGAGGAGCCACCCTGGAGCAGATTTGCTGACAGGACTTGTGACCATATGGGGGACCCAGGCTGGAGCAGCCTTTTATTTAAGTACTGCACCCTGTGGAAAGGGATGCATGCTGGAGCAGTTCATGAAGAATTGTAGTCTGTGGACAGGATTCACGTTGGAGAAGTTTGTGGAGGACTGTCTGCTGTGGGAGGGACCGCATGCTGCAGCAGGGTATGGACTCTCCTTGAGGAGGAAGCAATGGCAGAAACAACATGTGATGAACTGGGTGTAACCCCCATTCCACATTTTCCTGTGCTGTTGAGGGGAAGGAGGTAGATATTCAGGACTGAAGTTAAGCCCAGGAAGGAGGGAGGGGTGTGGGGAAGGTGTTTTTAAGATTTGATTTACTTCTTATTATCCTGCTCTGATTTCGATTGGTAGTAAGTTCAATTAGTTTCCACAAGCTGAGTCTCTTTTGCTTGTGATTGTAATTGGTGAATGATCCCTCCCTGCCCATAACTCATGAGTCTTTTGGTAAATTTGGAATGATGGGAGCAACTTTGGTGGGTGCCTGCCATCTAGCCAGGGTGCAGCCTGCAACCACCACAGATGCCTAGCATGTGTGTATGTTGGATCAGCACAGGCAGGGTTTAGGGACAATCACAAAACTGTGGCTGAAATGCAAAGAATAAATTTCTTTTCCTTACCTTCCCCACTGGGGGATCCCCAAAGCAGCTTCAGAGGCACTAAGCAGAAAGGCACTGTGGGGCTTGGTCCTTGTTAGAGGATCACTGAAGTGTCTGCTCACACCTGTTTTTCAGGGATTCTTGCAGGTATATTTTACCAGTGTGCTTTGACCTTTCCCACCATAGGGCAGGAATCTCAAGCATGTTCGATAGAGTGCCTTGAAGTCTATTGCAGTGCTGTGCTATCTGACTTCAGATGTTCTACTTGTGAAACACACAAAGATAGACAACAGTTAGAATGTTACATGTATTTTTCTACACTCAAGCTATAAGTCACTTAGGTATGTTTGCAGTCCTCCTCACTAATCTTCCACTGTTTTCCCCAGTGTGTTTACTTATTTTCTCTCCACAGGTGAGGTGGGTAACTATGGAGAATTTCTGTGTTGTTATTGTAAATAACCACTGCATGCATGAGGTTCAGCAGTTGCTTATACTGACGGTCTTGTCATTTCAGGGATCATCCATGTATCAAGTGGACCGGTGGTGGCTGCAGGCGGGTCCCTGTTTTGGTGTTTCATGCTGAAGCCATTCTGACTAAGGACAGCTACCTCCGTCTAATTGGAGGTGGGTGCTACTATGAGCCAGGTTTAGATTTGAAGGCATGAGGTAAGTCTCTTACCTGATGTTCCCTTCACTTTGTGGTGGGAAGAAGTCGTGGTGGGAAGAAGTCATGGTAGGAAAGAAAGAATCCTCTCTAGTCTCTGACCCTCTGAGACATTCAGAAATGCTCAGTCCATTGGTGAATGCTTATGTCTTTGGACTATGATAAAGTGTCTATGATAAGTATCTGTCCCTCCACTGAGCCCTGATGTGTTTTGAGTTGGAGCTGTCTACTTGCAAACTGAACTTGGAGGACATGCTAGAATTTAGAACCAGACTACAAGTTCACCATAGCTAAGATCTTAAAATCAATCATTGGGGTGGGTTTTGAGAGCATTTCACTGGGAAATAGAGCAGCCAACCCACAGCTGTCGTAACAAATCTGAGTCTACAGCCTCACAACCCTGAGAAGACCATAAACAAAACAGTTGCTGGCAGCACTTGAGTTGGGAGACCAAACCTGTCTAGTGTCAAATAAGGGAGAGCCTCTAAAGAGGCTGGGTTGTTATAGACAGTCACTTAGGATTTGAAAAGTTAGTACTTGTGGGTGTGTACAGCTGGGAGCTCGTTCTGGACGTGCTGAGTTGGAAAAAAGCTAAAATCTACTCAGCTTCTTTTTGTGAAGGTGCTGACACTTCTTTCTTCTCTTGTTCTTTCCTTTTTTAGGTAATTGGTGCTTTTGTTTCTAATATCCTATGCAAGCAGAAATGCTTCTGGCTCATTGGGGTAAGGGGTGGCGAAGGTGATTTATATGTGGAAACTCCTTTCATGTGAGTTAAAAACACACTTGGATGGTGCCAGAAGCTGATGGTAATTGCAACTCACATTTTTACTGGAGCTTGGGTCTCTTCCACTTTTTCTCACATGGTTTAACAAGTTTACTGCTGAATAGTGCAGCTTATTAAAATTCCTCCAGCTTTGTCTTGTTCCTGATTATGATACTTCTTACTTTTTTGGCTTACTTTTGTTGATAGAACATATTTCCTGAAGTGTAATCTAATCTTCACCCTTTTATTCTCAGTTTGAATCGATTTGTAAACTGCCTTTTCTAGGCAGTTCTGTATTCTAGCATTGCAATTTCTTTCTCTACTGTCTTTTGAACTCTTTTCTGGATTGCCACATCCTCTTATATTACAACTGACCTCTAGTCTTGCTACTTGCCTTTTGTTTATCTTATACCTCTAGGACTGCTTACTGCTTTTGTTTTAATGACTTTCTACTTGCATAGTGAGTTTATTATTTTATTTCTTTGTAGTGTTTGCTTTAGGTGAATGAGATATAAACAAAAGTTCAGTGCTTTATTTGGGGCTTTCAGGATCTGAAAAGTGATCACATAAGCTGGCCATGTCAATGAGGGGCATCAGACATGATTACTTTTTGCAGGGAATACCAATGTTGAATAGAGGAGAAAGCTGAAATCATGTTTGGAGTGTTATGAAGCAGTCTATATAATGGAATGTTTTAAAAAAAAATCTGGATATTTGTTAGGCTGTCTTGTGCTTTATTTTTAGATGATGGGGTTGGATCTATGATGCTACTATATTATAGCTAAGGATGGATGTAAGTCAGTTCAGTGATGCTGATGTTGGCATTTGCTATCTCCCTTTGCCTGTTATGTGCTGCTACTCTGTGAATTAAGTGCAGCTGTAGTGTCTGAGTCCTTTTCTTTGGTAGCATGAGTGACTTTGGTTTATTCTTCCAGGCACAGACTAATCCCGTGTCTCTTTGCCTCTTCACAGAGCACTTCCACATGTCCTATAAGATTGTGCGAACAGACAGCCGGCTGGTTCGGAGCATTCTCACTGCCCATGGATTCCATGAGGTGAGTGCAACAAACCTGTGGTCTGATTTTGTGTTGGGCTGGGAGGGGATTATAATGTTTTTGGATTTTTTTTTTTTTTTTTTTTAACTTTGCAGCGTTAGAACCATGAAGTTGCTGTGGCCTCCCTTTGAGGTTTTTGGTTTTGTCTTTTAATGTACTCTGCTGGTCAGACTGAAAATATGTCATTTTGTTTTCTCAAAGGAGAACCCATTAGTCTTAAGCCTTCAAAAATAGGGGAAAAGGAATGCTGAAGTTTGGTCATGTGTTTTTTCTCTTTTTGCTTTTGAAGTATCACACCCTTGGGAAGATCAGAAGGATTTAATTTCTCAGCCTTTACAAGCTCTCAGAAGTATTGATGTAGTATTTCACACTTCTCTTCTAGTGCCTTTTTGCTCTAAAGAATGTCCTGTATGCAGCTTACAACAATTTGAGAGATGTGTGGGGTTGATTTTTTTTCTTCAGAATAACGACAACTTAAGGAATTGATTTGACAAGTTTCCTGAAGAGATTTAAAATGCTCTGCAAACTGTGTTTAAACAGTCTATGAAAATAACGTCCCACAACTTTGTTTAGAAAAATTTGACATGGTTATTTCCCAGCATGGGAATACCTTAGGGCAGCAATTTGGCTGGAGTTGCCCTTAGATGTAATAGAGGAGACTGTCTTGAACTAGAGTTGCTTTGGCCTTCTAGATCTAGGGACAAAGTGATATTCCTTTTCATTAGTTCAATGTTTTTGTGTGTTATGTTTTTTATGTTACTTTTTAGGTTCACCCTAATAGCAGTGATTATAATCTCATGTGGACAGGATCACACTTGAAGCCCTGCTTGCTGCGTTCCCTTACAGATGTTCAGAAAGTCAATCATTTCCCTAGGTAAGGCCTTGATACCATATTTTGTTGAATATCTCTGTGATGATTTGCAAAAATCTGAACACAGATACCCCCCAAAAAATAGAGTATATCTGGTACTGTAAAATCCCAACAGACTGTGCCAGTGCCACATGCTGTCTTCATTCTTAACGGGCATTGAGGTTTTTGGGGAATAATATATAAATTAAAATGCTTGTCTGTGGCCAAAATATTGGATTTTTAATTCTGTTTTCTTTATTTGATGATAAATTATTTGTGACTTTGGGTTTTTAGTTAGAGGGATAGTCCTATGTCTCCAACTAGAGTTTGTAACCACCATTATAACAGATTCAGTCTGTCTTGGGAATTGCAGGGAGTGCCACAAATTATATTAATACAGCCATAAAGTAGAGGCAGTAAAGCTTGTGAGCAATTGCAGGTTAGGGTTTAGACGCCTGACAAAGCTACAGATACTTCTTTAGGTGGAGCAAAGAGTTGATGTAATGTCGGGGAGAAAATAGATACAGTCTCTTGTTTCGGGACTCCAGGTCATATGAACTGACACGAAAGGACAGACTGTACAAGAATGTCTGTCGAATGCAGCTGGCCCATGGGTTCAAGACATTCCATATCTTACCTCAGACTTTCATCCTTCCAACAGAGTACCAGGACTTCTGCAGTAAGTGAATGGCTGGTGATGCCCAGACATAAAACAAAATAATGAGATGTGGGGGGAAGGGAATGATTTTTAATATCCTAGCCTTTTGATCATGCCAGTGGTCAAGGCAACAAAATAAGAGGAAGCTGGGATGACAGTAGGAGAGATCCACATGATTTCTTTACGTTATTTCTATTCTGCTGTTTACTGCATACCTGTGTAAGTTTTCAAAAAGCTGATGTGGGCTTAACATTCCAAAATGGAGGAATTTTTATGTGCACATGATGATCGGCTTCACAATATCCCTGCCTAATGCTTGGGAGTACGGAAGTGAGAAGTGCCAAAAGGAGGGATAGGTCAGAAGAATGAATCTGTTGGAGCAGCAGGGGCCTTCAGGGAGGGGCTGTAATAATTGCAGTGATTCAAAGGGATGAAATTGAAAAAGCAGGCTTTGATCTCCTTGTGGAGTTCTCTAAAGCCTTTACCATAGGCAACTTTCTTGATTCTTGTTCCCCTGTTAATAAGCAAAATGGAAAATGTTGCAGATTTGTGCTGTTTTCTTTTAACCAGATACCTATTCTAAGGACAGAGGCCCATGGATAGTGAAGCCTGTGGCCTCTTCCAGAGGTCGAGGTGTCTACCTGGTAAATAATGTAAGTGTTCACTAAAAGGACTGCTCTTCAATAACACTGTCTTCAAAACTATGTCGGCTTCCAGGCAAGAGGCATGGAGGCATCTAACTGGACACTGACCTTGCTCTCAATTTCAGCCATATATTGGTGAGCAGTTCAACAGCCCTGAGCAGCTTGGAAGGCCTGCCTGGGCCTGTGCTGTGTAACCAAAAGCAATCTGTCTCTTTGTATGCTGTGCTCATCTTGCAATCTACCTTCAAGTCTTAGCTTATTAGGAGCAAGTTTATACTCCCTGAGACAGTTTGGAAAGCTGTGCTGATTCATGCCCTCTTTGTGGCTGACAGTAGGCTGACTTTGTGGAGATTTCCAGAGCTCTCCTTAGTTGTTTCCCTGCGTGACCTAAACAGTCCTCAAAAAGACCCCTTGTGTCCCACTTCCCCATGGAAAAGACCAGTTTAAATGAACCTTGATAGAGTAGGAAGTGCATCAATCTTAAAGCTATGTTATCTGAAGCCAGTGTGTCCTTTCTGAGGTGTAATGGGGATAGTTTTTGAAATCAATGTGCAGATTTTAGTGTCTTTTGCTCTCTGTGGGCTTTGCAGGGAGTTGGGTTATCAGAGGTAACAAATGCATCTGGAGCCAAACACATGAGGGGATTCCAATAAATATGCTCAGCAGCAAAATGACTGTTGAGTCATTTTGTTTTCACTCATTCAAACCCCTTTAGCCTTCCCTGTACTGAAGGGGTCATGCTGCTTCATCTGTTCTCTACTTGGATTATCTCCCATAAAATAAGGGAGCAATTCGCCAAGTGTATGAGGTAAGTATTTCCAGAGCTACACTCAGTTTTTTCTTTGCTTGAAAGGGAGGAATGAGCTCAGGCTCACATGGCAGTTGGCCATGACCTGGGGAAAATACCCTTCTGGGACCAATATCCCTTTGTGTATTTCTCTTCGAGAAACACTGCAGCTAGTTTGGCCCACAGGCTAGTTTTCTTTAGTGTGATGCCATTAAAAGAGTGTCTTTCAGAATCTCATCACAAAAGGTTTTGAAAACAACAATAACCCTTCCAAAAATAACAAAACTTTGCATTTCCCTGATCCATATAGAACAGTGTGTCACTTTTGTGTGGTATTCTGAGGGAAGTTGAGCTTGTTCTCTCATAGTCTATATAAGCATTTTATGTGCTTAGGTTTTCTGTTCATGATGCTGGTGTTGTGACTGAATATATGCAAAATTGAATAAAGGCAGAATCCTGTGATTCTCTTGCCTCTTTTGCAAACTGGAGGCAAGAAAGTGTTGTGCAAGAAACTAGTTACAAGAGAGCCTTGCATACAGCAAAAAGTAAAAGCTCTTTCAACAGATCCCATAACTTTGTGATGTGTATTTGTCATAGTTGGAGCTTTCTGTTCTTACCTACACGTGTAGCTTCTTTTGGGTACAGGAGCTCCTGCTGTGAACTGAGACTCAGTAGAAGGTAGACAAAAAGGTTGGATACCAGTCTAGGATGTAGTTATAAAGGTCACAAGTTGAGTCATTTTCTTCACTTGTGACTTTGCCACCAGATGTAGTTGCATACTCCATCCTGGGTCTTTTAACCCCTTCTCCATGTGTTTGGTTAAACCCTTAAGAAGCAAACAGAGTAACAGTTACTTCTCAGATGTGGGCTTTTTTTTTCTCTGCCTATTTTACATCATTGCCCTGTGGCCATTAAATCTGTATGCTACTGTGAGTATTTTACTGGAAAATGCAATGAGCAGGGTTTTTTGGCAATGTAATCATTCTCTTTAGGATCTAATTACCTTAAATGTGTTGTAACTGACAGTTATGTTTTTTCATTTTAGTTTTATTTCTTTCTTCCCCAGACATACTTATTGGTATAGGGTGGCTTTAGGAGGGAAAGACAGGAAAATATGGTGGATTTGATCTCATTTCTTCTTATTCCTTACATCTCCTGTTTTTTCACTCTTAAATTCTCTGTTCTTCTGCAGCCAAGCCAAATTGTAGTGGAAGACAACATCTTGGTGTCTCGTTACATCAGCAATCCCTTGCTCATAGATGGTGAGTGTGCTTAGGAACTGCATTTCTCCCTTCCCCCAACCCTGTATCTGAGGATCTCTGCAACCTTTGCAGGAGTTCAGTTGAATAGAGCGGTCTAGCTTGGTCTAGCATCATACAAATGTAACTAGAGAATTCATTAAAACCTGGAAGCTTTTCAACTGGGATAGCTTCAGGCACCTGTGTCAACAGCAGATAATGGTTTATTGCTGTCAGAGTCTGTTGAAATTCCTCAACGAGTTATGATGTCTGAAAGATATTTGCAGTCACTGACTCTTGACAACTGTATTTCAGATTTCAAGTTTGATGTGCGTCTCTATGTTCTGGTTACATCCTATGATCCACTTGTCGTCTATCTCTATGAGGAAGGATTGGCCAGGTATGGGAGAAGTTTTTGTTTTTTGGTGTACCTGCAGTTGGTGATCCAGACATTTCTTGGCTTGCCTCTCCACTCGTGAAACAATAGTAAAATGAGGAAAGTGCCAGTTAGGGAATTCTGCAGAGTTTAAATAAATGATACTTCATCATGCTGTGTCCCATCAGGTTTCTTCATATAGATTATAGGATCTTGAGTGAGGGATTTTATTGTTTTTGTATATAATTAATAAAGCAAATTTTCAACTCTCAAAGGTTGAATGGCCAAACAGATCATAATTGGCATGTTCATTGTCGAGGTTGAGTTCTTCTTGAAACTTGGGATTGTTGATACTTTTGTGCCTCTTCTCCATTCTCCAAGGGGAAGGGAATCCAAGCTTTCTCAAATCTATCCTAAAAAAAAAAGTTGTTGGAGACCTTTTAATGAATGAGCTCTGTGACTCATTCATTTCAATGACTCTTCTAAATTTTAGGTCAGCATTTGTTTTCTTTTTTTTTCCATTTTTTTCCATTTATTTTCTGCAGTATCTACTAAGTGGTTTTAGGCTAGTTCACTGTTTTTACCCTGCAAGATAACAATTTTCCTTTTCATGTAAGTCATGAAAGACACCTAACATTCCCTAGAATCAATACTCGTCTACCAAAAATACCCGTCTTTCTTTGTCCCAGAAATTTAGCAAAATATTTATCTGTATTAACTAATGGATTTGGAGCAATCACTCCTTTGAATTCACAACAGATCAGAATTTTAACTGTAGTGATGTTTGAGAAAAAAACACCACACAATTGTCTTTAGCAACAGTTTCAAGTAATGCTGTATCTTTCTTACAAGCACATCTGATGTATTCAGAATATACCTCGGGTTCATGTCTGAAATGGCTCTGACTTGGGTAGATATTGAATCAATTATCTTTGTCCCAAGAAGATAACGAATCCCAAAGAATACATAAATAATGATCCCACAAGAAATATCCATTAAATCGATGAACACCCTTCAGGTGTGTTGTGATGTGCCTCTGCCTGCAAAGATAATGTGAACACATTTTTTCCCTAAAAGGCGGCAGAAAGGGGAAACTCATCTTCATAAGTGGAAAGCTTAACAACTATATTCACTTTAGAAAGGGAGCCTTAAACATGCCAGTCTTTTCTCTTGGGAACTGGCAGCTAAATTGTTAGCTGCCAATATTGCATGTTTTTGGAAAGTGAAGAGGGAAACAAGATAGTGTAGAATTCCAGCATGTTCTCAGAATGGGCAGTACATAGCAGGCCTTCAAAGATAGGAGTTGCACCATCACTGATATCTTAAAAGGTGGTTCGGCTGATCTTGTAACAAAGGAGTTTACTTCTGGAAAAATGCATCTATATAAACACAAGTGTTCTACTCTGAGGATAAGTGTGCATTTTTGCCAGTAGAGTAATATATTTTGCTTGAGGGCAAGAGTGTGGAAGTACATATCTAGGTATCCATTCAGAAACATCAATCTCAACAATTCTGGACTCTCAGTCTTCCATGCTCATCTTTTCAATGCCCATCTGGCAGCAATACTTGCAAATCACTTTTCAGTATTCTGAAATCCTTGGCAGTTTAATGTATGTTTAGATTCCATTTGTTTAAACTATAATCAAATCTGGTGCACATGATGTTGACACACATGACAAGTGGAACATATATCTATAGGACACCACAGTATCACTAATTAAAGTTTTCCTTTCTTTCAAATTGCATCCCATCCTTCAGCTTTCTGTGAGAGATAGGACATGGAGTGTAAGTGTAGCACTAGGTATCTCAGTGCTGCTTTGCGATATGGTCCACTCTACCAGTACAACTATGGAAGAGGTGTAGAGGAAATTAAAATAATGAGCTGTTAGCTTTCTTCCAAGAGAGATAACTCTGGGGTCTGGAGAGTAGCTCTGGTTCTGTTACTGGACTTCAACTGCCCACTGAGCAGTTTCAGCTGAAGTGTCAGCTATGAGTAAAGACTTGTAGTTGAATGCTTTCACATGATAGCTGTAAGTTTCTTGCAGGCGTATCTTTAATTATACTTTAGCTTTTCCCATCTGCGGTGGCTGTACATCTGGTATGTTCATGCTGCAAGTGCTGGCAGGCTCTCTGGAGGTCAACGCTCAAGGTGAGCAGAGGCTGATAAAAGTTTAGGTGGGCTGCTCTGTGTGGCCTCCAGATGGCACTAGTGGTCTTTAGTTGTAGCAATTTGCATTCTCTCTATACCCTGCATTTGCAGATTCATTTGGTGAGAGGTAAAGAACCTAGAGTTACTGGATGATGGCTTCCTATTTAGCTGTTTTGCCATTCATTTTACAGCGTGAGTTATGTGCTGGGAGAGAGCACTGTATTGCCTCATATAGTGTAATGCTTTGCTTTAAAGCTGGGACAAAAGTTTTGCTCTTCACGGGGAGAGAAATGTTTTAACCTTGGGGAGTAGAAGTTGTCTTTAATGCTTTGCTTAAGGAAGAAAACCCCATGCTGCTTAAGGGTAGAAACAATTTCTAGCAGAGAACTGGGTGGTAATGTCAGGGCCTGGAATCAAAGGTGGTATAGAAGCAACCTAAGGTGAAAAATACCATCAGAACAAAGCAATCTGGTTTTGGAACCTCAGCTAGTGCTGTGGTGCACTGTGGTGACTTCCATGTTTTGAATTTGCTTTCTGAAGGCAGATAGTCTCTGAAGTGTAGTAAGGATGACCTAGCTTGGTGTTTTAATTTTGTTTTCCATTTTCTTAGTCTGTCTGAAAGGTCATGTTCCTCTCTATGTTATGCTTTGAATATTCCAAGAGGAACCTGACTGTTTCAGTAAACTTGGTGGCCTCTACCAGCAAAGGAGTGCTATGAGGAAACCATAAGATGTAATGATCTTTACAAGGAAGAGACTTGGTATAAAAATCATTTGTGATGTTTGACTAGATATTTCCTTAGGTCTTGTTTCTTTTGGCAGTTAGACTTGTCATGACATGATCTAGAGTGGAATTTGAGGCTTCAGAGCTGAGGAGAAGTAAGAGATTGTGGATCCAACATTTTTGTACCTTCCATTTCACTTTCCAAGTTTCATCTGAAGGAGATAGGAAGGGTTTGTACCCAGATGTATGTAACAAAGCCTTCAACTGTTCTGCTGCTAGTACTAAATAACTATTTGGTTTGCCCTGGCCAAAGTTCTCCCTCTCTCTTTTATTAATTTTTTTTAGTGCAGTTTTTTCAGGAAGAGAATGACTTCAAAATGTTTGTGTTGGGGGTTTTTTGTGATTTTTTTTTGGTGGGTTTTTTGTTTTGTTTTGATTTTTGGGAGGTTTTTTTTGGTTTTGTTTTGTTTTGTTTTTTCCTCTTTATCCTCTAAAAGAATACCAAGTAGAACTTAGGCAGCACCGATGAGTAGGTTCCTTTTCTAGTTATTTCCATCCCACTCCCTGTGGAATAAGCTGTATAAGGGGACAGAGCCTCGCGTCAGCAGAGTCAACTATCAGACTTCTGGAGAGTTACTAAGAGTCGTATCAGTGAACGTGCTCTGTTTTTATCTTTTGTTACAATACAACTTTTCTAGTCATGCCTCCCTTGAACTCTGTCAAAACTCCTTGCATATTTTGTGCCTGGTGGACTTCTAGAAGGAACGCTGCTAATAGATTAATTTGGAGATACTCAGTGATCTGTTTGGAGTGAGTGGGGTGGGGATTTTTTTTCTCTTTCTTGAGGCTTGAAACAAGACTGAAGCTGTGTGTTAGACATAAAGCAGCACTGGGTGAGTTAAGATCTTCCTATTGGATTGAAGAGTGTCTTGAACACTTTTCTAGTACATAGTAAAAAAAAAAAGTAGACACAGTGTGCTGCCATACATCTGTTAAATTGGCAGATATTTAGTAACTTTGTACTGGAAAGGACAGTTATAATCTAGACTGGTTGTCTGTGATCACAGCCTGGAGAATTGTAGCTGGGACCTTTGCAGTGAAGGTGTAGTTTTGGAAAATGAGGTGATCATGGCAAGCCTGGTCCAGGTTTGCCAGAGTATAACTCTGTCATCTGATCATACATTAAAATCTTGGTAGTTTTATTTATCTGAGATTTCCAAAACAGGCGATGTAATATATTTATTGACATATCTTTTATATCTTAGTTCAAATAAGAGGTACGTTGTAATAAACTACAGTCTTAATTATAAACTTTGACACGCTTTTGAAGGTGACTCACCAAGTGCAGTTTTGTGGGAGTCCCAAGGCTTCGTTTAGAGCCAACTGCTGTATTGGTGGATTATGCTGGTTTTTGTAGGGGCGTTCATGTAAGTAGAGAATAACAAGCCTGACCTGTGCCTGAAGTACAGCTTAAGAGAACATAGGGCCAGGAATAGCTTGTGCTGTTTGTGAGCCTTCCCTGTTTTGCTAGTTCTCTCTCCCGTCTAACTTCCCTTCCTTCTGTGTGGGACAGAAAGGAGCCTGGTGGACCTCTCTTGCTTGGTGCCTACAGGCACGATGAGTGCTTGACACATAGTGTGGTGAATTCATAGTGAAATGGTTCCTTCGTTTGGGGAGACTTCTCCATAGAGTACTTTTTCTCCTAAACCACATTTAGACAGCCCTATTTCTTAGCTTGTATAGCTGGAAAGGTCAGGGGTTTGTCATTCAGATTTACCTTGAATTTGAAAAATAGATTCGAGTAAAAGAAGCAGCAAAACTCAGCTGAAACACAAACATTTGTGCAAAAGGCCCAAGAAGCAGCAGCTTGGGGAGATTTTCCAGTGGGACACAAGGGTTTGCTCTGGGGTTAGGCCGCTGGGCTTCTCAGCACTGCCACTAGCTGCCATGCTGCCACCTGAGCTCACACCACACAGCCTTGTGACACCCTCCCTTCAGTAACTTGGCTTCCTAATTGACACTGGCTCCTCTGGGATATTCACCATTTCTGTGCTGATTCCTGTGGTTTCCAAAGAATTCAGGTATTTGTTTTGAGCCAAGGAATTCACATTAGCTCGCAGGCTGTGCTCAGGCCAGAGCTGGCTGAGCCAGCTGCCGCAGCCCCATCCCATTTGCAGTTACCCCTGCCCAGCAGCCTCTGGTCCTTAGGGAGTGCAACTCGTTTATTTCTGCATGGACACCTGGGATCTGGCTACAGCCACTTCAGTAGACATTGCTCTGTGCAGAAACTGTGGAGCAGTGTTATTCACTTGATCTACCTGCTGGGCTTCAGTCCAGTGGATAGACCATCAAGCTAGGAGGCTTTATGTTGCTTCCTTACTTTTTAATGAAGATAATCGGATTCAGATCACTGAGGTGAATAACTGCTGAATCACTGAGGTGTATAACTATGTGACCCTACTCTTGTGCTTAACAGATAGGCTACTAAGCAGTTGTTAAAGCTGGTCAGCTCAGTTGTTAAAGCTGCTGACAATCTGAACAATAAGAGACTAGAGAATGTGAGAAACCGAACATGAGAGGTTCACCAAATCACAAACTAGATTGGAAGGGATCTGGTCCAACCCCCTGCTCAAGTGGGGACATCTCAGTCTGGTTGCCCAGGACCATGTCCAGATGGTTTTTGAATATCTCTGAGGAGGGAGATTCTGCAACCTCTCTGGGAAACCTGTGTCAGTGCTTGGTTATCCTCATGGTGTTTTCTTGTGCTCTGAGGGTTCAAAACCCTGTTAATGGCAATGCATAAATTAAGAACATTCAAACTTGTTATCAAAAGGTTAAAAAAAGTCTTTATTTTCCCCCTGTTCCTGCAGACATCTGGTAAAATTGCTCCTGGATCTTGTTCTTTAACATAGAACTGCTTGAGTAATTTTATTCAGCTTTGATTAGAGAGACTGCTATCATAGAGGTGTCACCAAAACTCCTTTTTATGTTTAGTAATTTCCTTACAAGCTTTAGCTCCTGTTCATACTCAATTGCTAATTGGCATATCAGGTGGATGCTGTGAAACATATTAATACTGGAGGTACAGGGATTTTGATGGTCTTTAGACTTCTGTTTTCTGTCCTGTACTGTGAGGGAACTATGTTCCCTAAACAAAGTGGCAGCTAATAGACTAACAGGAAGGCTCAAGTCTAATACATGGGGAGGAATGAGGGAAAGCGACTCCAAGCATAAAACGTGAGGAGCATGCTTGTAAAAGTACTACACGGATTATTTCCAGGACGTTTTTGCAGGAACTCTCTGTGCAGTCATGGAAAAGTCTATCAGAATGTGTATTTTTTAGTAGAACTCATTTGAGAGAAGACGGATTAAGTATTCTTTCCTTTTTCCCACTCCAGAGTCTTTTTACTTCTTCTCTTCCTTTCCCAGGCTCTGATTAGATGCCTCAAATAAGCATTCCAGAGCTGTCAAGTTTCATGCAAAACCATGTAACATCTTCAGTAAATATTTATGATTCGGTTTACATGTTTCTGAAATGACTTGCAAACTTTACCTTGTGGTTAATTCATTTCCTGGAGTAGTTCTGGAGATAAGGCAAAGAACATTGTACAGTCCCTTGGGTACTGTCCTGCCTGGAACTGTGACAGTAAAAGGATAGTTGTTTGAGTTGAGGTGGTGTAGGGATGTGGGTAAAGGGCCAAAGTTTGGTGTGGTGGATTTGGGGATTTTTCAGTGCGAGCTCTGACATGTTTTGTAGACAGGTGAGCAGGGTAAAAACTTGCATGGCTCTTGAGAAGAAGGTGACCTATTGCAGGTGGAGCTTAAGTGTGGTTATTAGGCTTTTAATGAACTCTTACAAGAAAGGGAAGGAAGACTGTAATCTGTCAGTATCTGAATACCAAAGGTGAAACTGAAGCATGACAGGGAGACAGAGAGCTGGGATGTGTCTAGGTGTTATACTCTTAGTCTGGAGGTTGAGAGTAGTTCTGGAATCTGAAGGAAATAGTGGGGATTTTTCCCTTAATTTTCTTTTTGTGCTGCCCAGGCTACCTGCTGCTGCTACTGTCACCCTTTTGCTTGCTTTTGATTGCTCTTTCTTCCTCTCTGATCCAAGACCAAGTACAGCCAGAGGGAAGGGAAATGTGCTGTTGAGGAGGGTGAGCTATGTAGCACTATGTAGTTGCTGGTATAGAGAATGGGTTGTTGCCTTCATCCAAGCTGGAATATGGCCCTGTGATTTGGCTGTGACCAGCTGAGACATGAGCAGATGCATCAGAACAGTGAAATGTATGAGTATCACTTCTCTATTCTAAGCTTTGAATTCAGAAATGAAGGGCATCTCCTCTGTCCTGCTGGGGAAAGAGAAGCTGCAGTGAAAGGGAGGGAGGCTGCCAGGGCTGTTCCCAATATGATTGCAGCTACTTGTGCCTGGGAGGCTGTATTACAGGCAGCAGTTAGTGTGGAAACTGAAAAATGCACAGTCAGCCTCAGTTTAACCTTTCCTATTTCCAGCTGTAGTTTTGGGGTAGAAGCTCTCCTATAATGTTTTTACTTAGAGGCTTTTGGAATCTTTTCTCTTGTATACCGTATTAGAATGTGTCCTTAATTTCCTTAACTTAGCCCTTTCCTCAGACCTTAAGAGGACAAGATTTATTAGAAGAGGAGAATCTGGGAGAATGGGACTGCAGTAAGGCCATAAAAAAAAGTTAATGAATGTGAATATCTTTAGTATTGCTTGCAGTTCATTTTTAACAGTGAATGCAAGCAGTACATAACATCAGGACATGGGAAGGAGCTTCCTATATTCTTGCTGCTGTGAACTGTGTTACCTGTTTGTAATACATATCTCAGAGATGACCCAGATTGATGATGTCAGAGAGGACCATTCCTCTTGCATCTTCTACTCCTGCACTCTCTCCAAGTACATTGGCAGGTGAAAGAAAGTTCACTCTTTCAACTTTGAAAACTGATGGTTAGAACTTGTTATAGAGAAAGCAAATCTGTATTCAGGCCACAACAGAGCTGATATTCTTCTGATGGTGGATGCAGAACAGACATCCATTCCTTTCTTGGCTACCTGCATAATATTTCATATTGTTATCAATAAGAACTACTGCTTGTTTAGATGAAGTGTGGACAGAAGAATGCACTGAAGTGGCCGAAAACCTTGCTGTCTGACTAATAGTAGAAAAATTTTACCTTTTCCTTGTTTTTTTTTTTCTGCTTGACAAGTCCTACAGGAAAATTCTATATAAGAATTAAAAGCAGTGTGAATCTAGTTGTTGAACCACTCAGCCCATACACACTTTAACAGCAATGCCTATTAAGTGTGTTTGGTCTCTGCATTGCAAGGCCTATGGAGTAGTCCAGAACTTGGACAGGAACAGATCACAGCGGGGAAAATAACAGTTGCTTGAAGCAGAGTAAGAAGAGATGGTGTTAGTAAGCAGAAGATAGTGTTTAGATGAGTTTCCCTTGATAAAATAGTCTTTTTTGGCTGAAGGTGGGCCTCCATGTGTGGACAGTCCAGCCTCTGGTTTAGAAGTACCCTTGGATTCCTGTCTGATTGCAGGCTCCCACATAGCAGCATCCACGAGTAATGCTTTGGCTCAGAAACAGTCCTATTCTGGCAGATGGTGATCTGGACTCATGTACTTGTGCCTTCATCACTCTTTGGCTGGATTATAGCAATGTGAGACACCTGGGCATGAAGCCTTTAGTGTTTAGCAAAATAGTTCGTGCAGAATATTGCAGCATATGCTTGTGGTAAATTCTGTTACTAGGAAAACACGAGGCTTGCCCTTTATTTTCTGTCCCTGCTTAGCATATAGTTTTTGAATTGCTTTTAAGATCTTGGCCCTTATCTTTTAAGTAACATATATTCTATTCTTAGTAGTGGCCCAAAATGTAATTGGAAAAGAACGTTGCCCTTAAATGAAGTCATCTTCTAAAAGACTGTAAGATTCTTCAAGAGTGTATTCTAATTTCAGGTTAACACCTAGAAAATTTTACAAGCATTGTTTTTCTATTTTCCACTATAACTGTGAGGCCTTTTCCTATGACCTTGGTTTCTCTAAAATAAAAGTAAATTTCTACTGAAGCAAGACATTGTGTAGCCTGCAAGTCTCTTGTCCTTTCTAGTGAGAACAAGTGTGGTGGAGCAGCATAGTTACTACAGTGGAAGAAGGATACAGTAAAGTATAGTCTGAAAAGCTGTGGAACTGTAGAGTACTGAAGGTAATTTTGACTGGTATTTCAGAGGTAGTAACACTCTTCCATCTCAAGCAAGTGCAAAACACAAAAGTGTAAAGGAGTGTGGGCTGTTTGCTAGTACTGTACTTCTGATCTGTTACTCTTCTGACATCCAGAGGCTATTGATAGAAGCTCTAGAAATAGCTTGCATTTTCCATTTGCAGGCTTGCACTTAGCATGAGGCTGGTCAAACCAGCTCTGGTTGAATGTATTAAGCATTGGATTGTGTTGTTTAAAGCTTGGGCTTTTTTGATAGTAGGAATGAGTAATTTAATGTTTTGGAGGTTTTTGGTGCATTGCTGAAGTTGCCCATATGTCTTTCAAGATGATCCTAGTAAAAGAGAGAGCTTAGGTACTGGGAGCTCTGGAACACAGTGAAATATCTTCTGAATAGACAGTACCCATGGAAATGTAAAATTCTGAGCATGGAACTCAGACCACCTAATAATTAAGGATGGTCTCTGTAAGAAGGAAGCTAATGCAAGCATTTCAAGGTACAGAAATACTGTTGTTCAGAGTATTGTCTGTCTGCCAGGGGTTCCTGTTATCATATTTGAGGATGAAAAATTAAAAGCATAAGATGAAAAGCATGGTGAACCTAATAGCACTTCACTTGGAAGTACCAAGGGAGACTTGAAATGGCTCTCTAATTGTGCTCAAAATCTTCCAGGATCTGGCTGAAAGCATATTTCAACAAATACTTCTAGCATGCTGCCAGTAAATGATTGTTAAGACTGAGATGATGAAATCATAAATAGGAACAAAATATATGACAGGGCTGTTGTCACTGTTTTCAAAACAGAAGTGCTAAATCCAGGAAACTTACAGTTAAACTGAAAAGAAAATCTAATACTTTAAGCTGCGGAAGTATGTGGAAAGAGGATCCAAACTTCCAAATGCTTTTATTGCCAGCTGTTCTGACTTCATACATAGTTAAAGCTGAGAAAAATATAGTGCAAAATATTTTTCACTCTTTTAACCTTGCTACTTAAAATTAGTTATATCACGGGGGGGTTGTTTTCCCCCTGCTTCCACATGTGTGTTTAAGGATAAGTTTAAGCATTTTCATGGATTTGCTGATATAGTTCTTATGGCAACAGGTATTTCTCAAAATGGCTACCAATTGAGGGCAGTAGTAGCATTGTTTTAACTGAGAAATAAGGTTTTTGTTTTTTTGGCAGTTCTTTCCAAAGGAAGGATTGTGAGTTGGCTTTTTTTTGTTTGTTTATTTTTTTGGGGTTTTTTTTGTGTGTGTGTAACTTGTTAGCTGTCTTTGTATAGTTCAGCTTCTTCTGAACTATGGGAAATAATAGGGGAAGGATGAAGAGAGATGACTACTAATGAAAAAAATTGGAGATGCATTCTTTTCTGAACATTATTTCATTGCATAACCAGATGATCCAACTTTCTCTCCCTCTTCCATTTTTCCTGAATTCCTTTTTCCTGCATTGAGTCTTCCCCCATATCTACTCCCCTTTTTATGCAGCTAACCCTCTTCTCCTTGGTATATACTTTTCCTCTTGCTGGGGTTTCTTTGAATAGCATGTGTTTGACTCTTGCCTTATCCTTTCTTACTTCTCTTACCTCTTTTGAGACATTGGCATCTTAAGCTCTTGTGGTACAGGAGGATTGTCAGAGTGAAAGTGTTTTTTCTCTTGTTGATTTTTTTTGTTGTTGTTTGGGGTTATTTTGAACTGGAACATGCTTACTGTTATAAGCTATGGTGGTTATCAGTGGCTCATACTGGTTCATTCTACCTACCAGATGCTCTGGATTCTGCCCTCAATTTTTTATAACTTATTTTTTTCCAAAGTCTGAGGCCTGAAATATGTATTGAATCAAGATTACATGTAGTGTAAGAAAATGGTTGCAGTTGGGCTAGATTGCTATTGTAGGTCCTTTCCAGCTGCAACTATTCTATTACATTACATTATTTTTTTTGCTTGAGGATAAACTGTATTTTGTGTTTGATGAAGTCTCATTTCATGCATTGTCTCCCTAGGTGTTGCTGTTGAGTGGTTTGTGATTTGTAGTGACATGCTTGCTGTATCTAGCAAGGGTGGCACTTGTTCAAAAAATACTGTGAATTTTTATTCCTCTTTACAGATTTGCAACAGTGAGGTATGACCAGGCATCCAAGAACATTAAAAACCAGTTCATGCATCTGACCAACTACAGTGTCAACAAGAAGAGTGGAGATTATGTCAGGTACTTGGCTGGAAAATGGAACTTGTTCTTTAGACATTGGGTCAATTTACCTGAGTTGGTCTAATGCTGATCCATAGAGGTAGGCCAGTGGTGTCAATCTCCTTCTTTTATTTATTTTTAGCTGTGATGATCCTGAAGTAGAGGATTACGGAAACAAGTGGAGCATGAGTGCAATGCTGAGGTACTTAAAACAAGAAGGGAGAGACACTGCAGGTCAGTAAAAATCTTGTTTTTTTATTTCTTTGTTGGATCTTGATCATCTCACTCGTGTGAATTCTAAGAAGTCAGGGAAGAGCCCCAGTGAGCCCCATTTAGCACCAGAGCAGGGTGGAGGGAAGCATTGTTCCTTACTCACTAGAGCTGTGCATTTATTCCCTATCCCCAGAGATAAGGCCTAACCCCTTCCTTTTTGCAACTAGTATTCTGAGACTTTCTCAGGTTGTGTTTCTTAATATTTTACCTACATTTCCCATTTCTTAAGGTCATTCCATTCCTTCTAAAAGCTTCCCTCCCTCTACTGCTCCCATGGCCTGTTCAGTCTGATGAGTGACCAACCTCTGGACAACTGTGCCAGTTTGAATGACTCTTGGATGTGGTGTCATCTTTCCATGGCTCAGGTTTTTGCTGAGTGTTTTCATTTAGTCTGTGTTTCACATGAAATAGCTCCCTCTTCCACACCTTTGCCAGGTCTGCTGGGAGTAACTGCATCTGCAGAGCAGAATCCAGGTATATCCTTTAAGGGATAATTTACCTGTGATACTGAGACATCAGTAAAATTACTGACAGCAGCTATAGCCCATATTGCAAATGTTGCCAAAGAGCACTCGAATGTTGGAGAAAAGAGTTTGAATCTGGTTTTCAGATGGAAGTAGACTTATTTCATCGTGTGCGTGCATGGTTGTCCAATCCCTTGCACCATATGTATTCAGCAAGCTGTGAATGTGTAGTTTATTAATATTGATACATCTCTATGCCTCACCCCAATCTCAAATATAAAATATACACTCTTAATAATTAAGTAAACTACTGAGCAATGCAAGCAGATTTCTTTAACTATCCATTCCAAGACTTCTTGCACCTTTCTCTGATGCATCTGGTTCTGGTCATAGGGAGGCAGAATGCTGGCTGAAAAGTGCTGGCCTTGTCTGGGCTGGCAGGGTTTTTGTGCTCTGGGTTGTTTATGTGTGCTGGGATGTTTCCATGCTGTGTTGGTTTCACTTAGCTGTTTTCTGGTACAGAAGTTCACGTCTGAATTTGCTTGCATGCCCTTTCTGTAATTGTTCAGGTCCCTGCATGTCATCATCTGAGCATGAGAAATAGTAATTGTAGGCCTAAAGTAAATTCTCTCTCTAGTCAAGTGGTTTCTAGAAGATACTCTTTGAAGCAGGGATTGCCAGATGTCTGTGTGGATTTGCTTGTGCTCCCTTTGAAGGGTGGGGAAGGCTGTCCTTTCATCCTTACTAACTTCTGCGACTGTGACTCCAGTATTTGTTAATTTCTCCCTTCTCTCGCTTCTCTATTGCTTGTCCTTGAAAACAAAACTAGTGTGGTGCTCTTTCTGTTGCATGACTCATCCCAAATCCAGTGTAGAATCCAGGTCTATGTGCATCTTTTCTTGCCTTTTGCTTCTTCTGTCTGCTTAGACTCCTGTTCCTGAGCTCTGTTCACAGGCTCATGCAGGAGCTGGAGAGTGCTTTCTTACTGTGGGTTATCTGTAGATCAGCAGGACCAGTCAGTCACCAGTCAAACAATTTTGAAAAGATTTAGGAATTTTGGTATGGGAACAGCTGCTTTGGAGGAAGGTGCAGTGTCACAGAACAGTTCTCTCATAAAAGTTCACAAGAATAATTTTTATATCTTGGTGCTATGGCTTATTTTTTGTTGTTTGAGGGCTTACCTCACTAACCCACTCTAACTCTTGTTTAATCCTTCCGAATACTGAGTGGGCAGTGGTCAGACTCCAGCTGACTTGTGCTGATGTGTTTGCCATATGTTTCTGCTTACCTGCACTGTACATATATACTCACATTTATCATTCTTACATACTCATTTGTAAATATTTTTGCACTAGGATACTCATGCATGTCTCTGTAAGCTTAGGCTTGCCTGGATTTTCAAGCATCATTGCTTTGCCATCCATAGGGCTCATGTGCTTTAATTCACAAAGGTGTATCTCCATATGCATATTCTCATGCCAGTCCAAATATTATGTGTTACCTCACAATCTACTTTTTTTCCTTTTTCCTCCTCCCCTCCTTGCAGCACTGATGGCCAGCGTGGAGGACCTGATTATCAAGACTCTAGTTTCTGCTGAGCTGTCCATTGCCTCAGCTTGTAAAAGTTTTCTTTCACATCGTGGCAGCTGCTTCGGTAAGACACTGGGGACATGTTTGTTGATTACTGTTTGGAATGCCTATTGAGTACTGTTTGGAACCTCCAGCTTTATCATGCTACAGAGATACCTGCGATCCCTAGTGCAAGGGAGCCGGACACTATTTTGGTGGTTTTAGTTTGTTGGTTTTTTTTCCCTCATCATAAACATCGGTGAGGGCAGGGGGTATCGAATCTTAGTTTACCCTGTGCCACTGATGAGAGTCTCGTGCAAGAAAATGAAAATAGGATGAAGAAAAAGGGCTGGAAAGGGAACTTGGGGAAGTGCTGGAAAGTTGGTGATTTACTAGTGCCCTTGCAGAGAATAGCTGGGGGGTATTAAACACGTTTTTAGAGCATTTTTTATTTTCTTCGGAGCCATCTAGCAGTGTAGTGTTGCATTTTGGTGCGTGCGCGTGTGGCAGTGCCCGGAGTGCCGGCGGCGGATGGTGTGTGCTGCGGCGGGAGCGCCGCGCGGGGGCGGCCGAGCCCGCTCCTGGCAGGAGCCGCAGGCGCAGCTATGTGCTGGCAAGGGGATCGCGGAGCTTGCTGCCAGCACATGCTGGGACCAGCTCCAGAAAGCAGCGGCTGGTACCACAGTGTGCCTTCTCCCACTTTCCAGTGGCTGCTTCCCAACCTTCCCTAAAGAGGCCTCCTCCTGCTTCTAGCCGTCCTTCACTCATGTGGATGCGTGCACGAAGATGAAGTCTCAGTCTGTGTTTGAGCCAAAGGCCAAGCTTGGATTGGGATATCTTATGTTTAGGTATTGGAACTTATATTTGAACTAGCTGTGACAGGTCAAATCCATTTACATGATCTTTGAGTTGAACTTAGATATTGGCAATTCTGCAGCTTTCAATACTCCAGCATTAATGTATCTTTGGATATTTAGGGGTGATAAGACAGTCAGGAATTAAGGAGCCATGACTGATAGGTTTAGTTACCTCCCAAAATTATCTGGCTCTCCCACCATAGCTTTTCTTGACTGACTGCCTTTGTTTGAAGTTGAAGGACCTAGTCCTACATGGGGATTTATGAATTAGATAATAGTCTCAGTGAAATGGCACTTTATTGGCTAGTTGAAAAAAAGACACATCAAAACCACTTTAGCTGCCTCTTTTTTTGGCTTCTCCCTTTTCCTTCCACAGTTGTGTTTCTAGAGTTCTGTATATGGAAACTAATGTTCCTTATGTACTTTTTGCTGGGCCTGGCTCTGAGGTTATCCCACTTCCTGCTGCCTCCCCAGGGCTGCACTAACCACCCTCTCAGATGCTCCCCCACAAATAAACTGTTTTGTTCCGTTTATTTCAGTGTAAACATAAATTAAGAGCTTCCCAGGAAAGAGAGCTTAAGTAGGAGCCATACTGCTTCCCTAGGGAGATTTAGGCATTTCCAGAGCTCAGTAGTCTCTGCCACCTTCCCCCACAATTAAGTGGTGGTCGTTGTCTCAAGGATTTGAACTTCTATCATGCCGTGTGGTTAATTTGTCATCTGTGTGTCTTGTTCTGACACTTTTTGGTTGTAACAACTTTTAGCCTTGTTGTAAATATTCAGTTTTCTAGCTGGAAGTGTTCATGATGGTTCAGTTCATAGCTGCTACCGTGAAGGAGAAAACTGGGAATGAAGATTTCAAGGCAGCATGTAGAGTCTCAGACAAGAGCCTTTTTTTCTTTTTTTCCTGTTGTTCTGAGCTGTGAACAATGAAACTGAGTGTGTGTCCTGGGAGGGCTGATCATGTGAAAAGTATCTCAGATTTCAGAAACCTTTATCTGAAATTCAGATGCAGAGATGGGTATTGTTTGGAAAACTTCTAAAAAATATAACTAAGTTGTATTCTACTCTAGTGCTTGTAATACTGTTATAGGGAATAGTACTCCTGTACAATTGCCATTATCTTCCTGAAAATTAAATCACAAGTGCTTATTTGTCCAGATGAGGTTGCCCACTTTATTTCTCTAATAGTTTAGTACTGCAGTGGTCCTTCAGTTCTTTCACAAGTAAGTGTTTTTATGTGTAATATACTTGTTTCCTGGATTTAAAGGAAGAAAATTTATTAATGGCCTCTTCATTTTCTAAGACTGGTGAGACAGGCTGATTCCTGCTACCAATGCATGCCTAGAAAGAGAGAGCGCTAGGTCAGTATGGTCCTTTTTCTAATGTCAAAATGGAGTGCTAGTGACAGTTTATATAAAGAGTGTAGTGAGTTCCATTTTGGCCATGTAATGGGGGCTATTTACTAGTAATAATCAGTTTTCAAAGGACTTGAGATGCTCAGTTTTGTTCCTCTGAAGGGGGCAGAAGCACTGCAAGTACTGCATGATTTTGTTGCCTTGCTCATATACTGTTATTAACAAAGTGATCCCAGGCCTCTGTTTTGTTCTTTATGATTAGCTAATAATTCCTTATGTAAAATTAAGCTCCTGGTAAAAATTGTTGTAACCAGTAAGTAACTCCAGAGGAGGGCATGCTGCAACTCTCCAAATCACTGCACTGTTCTGAAGCTGGTCACCAGCTGAGCCAATGGATTCTGGAGCCTTCTTTAAAAGTACAACAGATTTTGCACTTATTTGAGGGATGTGACATCTCAGTGGGGGAGCAGGAGGTACAATAGGGCTGCATATGCCCAAGCTGATTACAGACTGCATTTTTTTCCCTCCTGAAGTAAGCACTTCTGGGTAGGCTAGAAAAGGCACAGTAAGGCCTGCTTTCAGGCAGAATGAAAAATCTTTCTGTGGGATGGTTTAGTAGGGTATGAAATGAAGGTGGCTGGATGCAGCAAGTATTTTTGCCATCAGCCAGTGTTAGCCATTTTCTGTGCTCACTGAAATGTGAGCTTAAAGAAGCAACAGATTGAAGTCCTCTTGTTTCATTTATGTTCTGCTAAACCCAGCTGTGACACTGTTGAGCTTGAGGGCAGTGAATAGGGATGTGCTAATTACCTCTTTCTGGAATGCTGATAGGGTACAAGGAAGTAGAATGAAGCTGCATCAGGAGAAGTTCAGGTGGGATGTTAGGAAAAGATTCTTCACAGAGAGGGTGATCAGTCACTGGAACAGGCTCCCCAGGGAAGTGAGCCCAGCACAAATCCTATCAGAATTCAAGGATCACCTGGATGATCCCTTAGGCCATATGACTTAGTCTGAGGTAGTCATGTGAGGAGCAGGAGTTGGACTTAGTGATCCTTATGGGTTCTTTCCATCTCTAGTTATTCTCTGACTTTATGTATGTAGGTACCTTGAAATTAATCCACTTTTGAAGACTTTTATTGAGAACATGAATAATTGTCCTTCAGGCTTCAGTAGAAGTAAAGAAGTTTCTCTGAAGAGAAGTGTTCTTATGAGTGACGGGCTTTCTCTGGTTACGTAGAGTGCAGAAGGTGCCTCAGAGGAAGGCAGTCACACATTTGGCTGAGCTAGCATGACAAACTCTGGCTGGTGCAAGCTGCATCTCATGAAGTAGACAAGAAAACCAACCTGTAGAATAATTTTGTCCCCTGTTGTTGGTCCTTTTCTGTAATAGCATAGAGATAAAACCTTCCTCTGTTAAAGTTCTCTTAAAAAGGGAATTAAACCTTAATATAAGAACAGAAAGAGTAGGAAGGAAAAATGGGAGATGAATTTCAGTGGCAAAGTTTCCATAGAAATGCCTGCAAATATGCACCTACATAAAACCAGGAGATGGGGTTTTATTGCAATATCAAAAGAGTTACATGCTGTGCAATTTTTTTCTCATTGTTTGTGTCCCTTCATAACTTCAGGTTGTGTCCCTTGAATTGTAGTTTGTACTTTACAGTAAAGCTTTTTTTTTTCTCCAAGGAACAAGCTGAAAAGAAAGATCAGAATTACCGTAACCCTTTAGGAACTGAGCTTATTCATGCTATGCAAAATAATGAAAAATCTGTTTATGCTACTATGCTATCACTTGTGACTTAGTTTCTATACTTAAAAAGTATAACAAATTATTTGGGGATATTTTGTAAGAGAGAGTGTCAGTGCAGTCTTGGAGAGGATTATAAAATAAACTTGGAATACATGGGAGTTTACCAGAACCAAAAAGCCTGAGACTATCTCTCTAGCCTTTGTTTTAGTCTTAGATAATGTCATTGGCAAAAAAATCTCTGGCTGAACCGTTGCTGTTAGACTTCACTCTGAAGCTGGGCCTCCTTTTGGGAGGATGGGAAGCTCAGTCAGCAGTGACTTTTCTATGGGGATTAGAGGAGGAAGAGGAAGGCTGTTCCTGTGGAGCCTTGGAAACAGTTGGTACCTCCTGATATAATTCCAGTCTTTAGCAAACTGCAGGGGTAAACATGTTTTTGTGGATTCTAGTAGGAAGAGAAGGCCCTATGGAAACTTGGTATCTCAGTTTCTTATGTTCTTCCTTAGTAACAATAGTGCACTAGGTGGCTTGTCCTGAACCTACCATTTCCACAGTGTGAGGTGTGTTTTGCTCTTTCAGTTGTTCTCTTTGCAGAGGGGAATGGCAGCCTTGCTGCAGTTGGTAATTGCAGAGGATATACTTTTGATTATCCTATGCTCATGTGACTCCACATCTTTGTCCTGCCTATGTATTTATTTTTTCAAGTGGTAATGGACTTCCACAGTGGAAAGGGTACTACGACTACTGTGTTTTATTTAGGAAGTACATTTTACAAATGTGAAAGAAGGCCAGCAAGATATATCTGGGTAAGCTTCTGACTGTTGAGCAGATCTTTGTGCTGAGCCCTGTGCGGAATCTGTGAGACTTGATTAAATTGCCAGAACATGGATATTACATAGCCTCTGATGCTCTGAGGTAGCAGAGACATCTGTCTAGGGCTTGTAGATAGGGCTCAGAATATGTGAAACTTGGGGCATTATGGAGCAGCAGTGGTGACTTCCTAGGAGACCCTAAGTCATTGCAAGTATCTTTAGAATTGTGTTTAACAATGGGATTGAGTCAACAGGGATACCCTGAAGAACTTACTGTCCTAAGAAATAAGGCAGACACAAGGAAAAGGAGTGTGAAGCTCCAGCAGCATGATTAGAGCTAGTTGAGGTTGAAAGGTTTCCCATGTGTATTTGAAAAAGTGGACAGAATGAGTAACTGGGCGGGAAAGACGGAGCTTTAAAGAGCAAGCAATTTGCAAGAGAATTGTGTGGGAGAGGAGGACGAAGTCAGAGGAGCCAAAATACTAGGAAAGGGCCTCTGAGGGGCCGCGGAAGGGAATGGCCAGCAGCAAAAGAAGCAGGAGCTAGTCAAAACAAAATGCGCTGCTTCCTGACTGGGACTGGAGGTTACAGACTAGCAGCTGCTGCAGGCCCACTCGTTGATTCTCTGCCTTGGGCATGAGCTGCTGAGTTTTCTCTGCTGTTGATAGTCATGAGTCTTCATCAAATCTGCTATTGTGTTTTGAAATAATGTATTAAGGTCATCAGAAGTTTCTCCTAGTCAAAATGCTTTGCTAATATTTACACTTACAATCCCCACCTTCTCCTTTTCCCTCTACTGCAGCCATTCCTGTCTGGAGGAGCAAGAGAGCAAAATGTAAATTCAGCCTCATTTCTTTGGAGTGAACCAACTCTAACTCTCTGCTGTTTTTTTTTTTTTTTTTCCCATTCAGTGTCTGGCTACAGACTCTAAAAGAGTGAGCAGGCAAGGCTCACTCTTCTGCCATTTCCCCCCTTCCAAGCCTCCCCCCCAGTCCAGCTCATTAACCTCCTATTATAAGCTACATGAGCCTTTTGCACAGCTGTCTCCATAGGAGGATCTTGTCAAGCAGTTCAGCTCCCCAGAGCCAGCATCAACATCAGGCAGGCGACAAAAGGCCATCAACGTCAGGTGGGCGACAAAAGGCCAAGGCCAGAGTTCAAGGAAAGAAACATGGCAAAGCAGTTCTGCTTTTATTTCAGGCACTAGGGAACTGGTTAATTCCATGAAAATCCTTCTCTTCCAGTAACCTGTTTTGTGGTGGTTTAAAAAAAATTGCTAAAGTTGCCCTGATGATTATTAAGTCTGTCTCTTAATGCTGGAAGAAGTTGCATTAATGCCAACTTCTGATTACAATCATCTTTGTGTAGCATCCTTCTTGCAACTCTTTCCAAACTAGAGAAAACATGTATGGAGAGTGAAATAGTAAAATTAGATTTGGAATGGGAAGCTGGCTTCGATCTGACCTGTGTAGAACAGAACACGTCTAGCAGATGTAATATGTTATGAATGTTTTAGAAACTAAGGAAAAATATTTCTGTTGTGGTTTGTTGCAAAGTGGCAAGCTGTCAATAAGCTAAAAAGTTATGGGAGGTTATCCATGTAGATGGAGTCTGAGAAGTCTGCTGTGACCCCACGGGGATATTGCAGAAAACATACAGGAATAATTGAAAAGAAGTTGATGCTTGTAGGAAGTAAGATTTTCTCTAGCTGACTGTAGCAATGAATAAAGGGATTAAAAAGTGGAAAGGAGAACGAAGTTTTATTGTTTCCAGGATCCAGTGGAAGAAGTAGATTGAACCTGCTATGTTTGTCAATTCTGTGTGAAAGCAAGTAGAGTTCTGTGTGAAATACAGCTTGTGGGCAGTAAAGAGTTTTTAATTTTTCTATATAATACTTTCCTAATATTTTTGTTCCCCTCTTCCCCCCACAGGAAGAATATATTTAAGTTTGATTCTGAGGAAGTGAAAATTACTGCTTGAGGAATGTTTTTATTTGTTAATCCCTAGGGAGTTTACTGGATTTAACATATATAATTTAGATAGAAATGACTTGGTAGAGACTAATGTTGGACCTTACCTGAATGCTTAAAGATGCAGTAAGGTGAACTTAGTGTCTACTGTGTTTTCAGAGCTATATGGTTTTGATGTCCTTATCGATGACACTCTGAAACCCTGGCTGTTGGAAGTGAATCTGTCCCCATCATTGGCTTGGTAAGTGATTTCCAGTTTAATGAGGCAGGGGCTGTTGCTGGAGATGGTTGTCCTTGAAACTTCTGGTGCTAGGAGGGCATGATTTCATGATCCCTGCAGATTTTGTTCCACAGCTGATTGGCAGAGAGGATGCTCATTTGCTTTTTTTCCTTTGGATAAACAAACTTATTGCAGAAAGAGTTTTGAAAGAGCTCAGTTGGGATTCCATTTACTTTTTAATTATTTCATCATTGTTAACGCTTCATAATCTCTCATAGATAAATTTTGGAGCTCTGTCAGACTATTGTGTTGGATTTCAATCTTCTTGGCTGATAGAAGCTTTAAGATTTTGGAGTCCAAGCAGAGTTCAGTTACCCTTTACTTGAGTATGTAGAGGAGTTCTTGAGATCAGTCTAGTACTCTTGATCAGAAAAATTCTAAAGAGTAAGTGTTGCCTTGGCCCTTACACTGACCCTTGTGCTCTAATAGAATTTGAGGATTTATTTTTGTAGGTCTCTCAGCTATGATTTTATGTGGAAGAGGCATAGTTAAGTGTGATGTTTAAGAATTCTACAACATCAGCTTTTATCTACTTCATGAAATGTAACATACATACTTTCAAAGAATATGTTTCCAGCCCTAAGGAGAGTTAAACATAGCTGTTTGTGTCTGCATTAGGATACTAAAAGCTGTGGAAAAAGGATAAACAGGCTAATCCATTGCTCTCTGATCTTTACCTATGTATGTGAAAATCAACTAGTTTTCTTCTTGTTTTTGCCTGTTTTAAGAAGGCAAAGAAACTGTATTGGGAGATATATTGAATACTGATGCATTCCTCTCATTCAGTGTCAGACAAATAATTCCTATTATCCTCTGTTGCATGTGGGGACAGTGATGCTCCTTTGGACCTGAAGATCAAAGCTAGCATGCTCTCAGATATGTTCACTCTTGTAGGTGAGTGAAACAAAAAAAATTCCTTCAATCTTTCCCTCATTTAAAACCAGTAAAAGCTAGATGTATGAGCTGCATAATACTAGATAAGTATAATAGAGGTAAACTCTAGATTAAGGAGAACAGCTGTATTTAGCATTGAGAAGTGATATATGGACATTTCAGCTTCAGAATAATTGTCTGTTTGTGATGCTTAGGTGGTTTTAAAGGTCCCTAATTTGGTATTTGAAGACACTGCTCTCTCTTTAGCTTTCAGAGTTAGTATTCATGCATTTTTTTAAGTTGAATGTGTGGGTTTTGGTTGGATTACTAGAACTGGAGTACTGTCTAGAGCACAGTGTCCCTTGCATCTCGATTTAGTTGCTTGATGCAATTTGCCTCAATAGTGAAAGAAATAGAATTGCCATCAGATACCCTGCTCAGCTGTTTAAAAAACCAAGTTTGTCTCTGTGCTGCTATTCAGTAACCCATTTATTGATTTAAGTACTTGGTCTTGAAGCAAGTTTTTGTTCAAAAAAATGTAATGCAGTTACAGTTTAAGGTTAAACAAAGCAAGGTATAAAAAAAGAAAAGCATCCTTATTGGCCCTTGGGCAGGGACAAGAAGGTCAAGTGTAGACTAAGACTGTAAACAGGAATGCTAGATTTATATTTCAGGGTTTGTCTGTCTTAAAGTTCTCATGTGGCTTTTGGTGTCTGTAGGCTTTGTATGCCAGGATCCAGGCCAGCGGTCAAGCCGGGCCACTTATCATTCATCTGAATCTGTCAGAAGAAATCCATACCAGAAGCTGCAGGTAAGTGACTTTTACAAGCCCTGGCTGAGGAGCATAGGAGAAAGTAATTCTCACTGAATTTGACTCACAGATGCAAGAGGCACTGAGCGAGATGATCTGAATTTCTAGCATAACTATGGAAGATGAAATTTTTAACTGTGGGAGTGGTGAGTCATGGAAACATGTTGTTCAAGGAGTTTGTGGACTCTGTATCCCTGGAGGTGTTCAAGACCAGGCTGGATGTGGCTTTGAGCACCCTGGTCTAGTGGAAGCTTCCCTGCCCATGGCAAGGGAGTTGGATTTAGATGACCTTTAAGGTCTTTCCAATCCAAACCATTCTGTGGTTCTCAGACTCAGGGGATACACCTGAGTTCTGGGCTGTTCAACCAATTTGATTTTGTTGTGGACAAGCTTGCAGAAACCTAGAGCTTTATGAATGTCTCCAGAACCTCCTTCTAGGTGAAGAACTTCTGGAATTTGGAGTTTAAGGCTTCTTTGCCATTCTCTTTAAGAATCTCACTTTCTTTCCCATGGATCACTGGACTGAGACCTCATGTGGCTTACTGTGACTGCCCCTTGCCTTTTCTGTTGAGGTAGTGCTTTCTCAGCACTGTAATGTTGAAGGGCAGTTGTTCTCTCTCTTTTTGTCTATGAAACAGATTCCATAAATATCTGTGGAAATGGAGCATTCAGAAAAGGCAGGGAGATCTGTTATATCACTTGGACTTTCAACTCATTTCTCCTCAGGCAAATAGGCAGACAGTGTTCTCTGACACCTCTGCAGCTATGGTGCCATGATGGACATGCAACACGACTGTGTAGCTCAAGTTAGGAAATTACAACATTAGGAACATTTTTGTTCAGTGACAGTGTATCAAGACACTGTCCATTTGGTATAGGGAAAACTCACAGAAATTGCAGTATTTTGTCTCTTGTAGAACTCAGAGTCTTTAGTCACTGTGAGAGAGGTCAATATCTGGTAAAATGGGATTTGAGTATCTTTAGGATGCACGTCAGAGTCTGAAACTTCTAAGACAAATATAATAGTGCTTTAAATACAGATTCCTCTGACTGTATAGGTGCTGTTTGTAGCAGAGAAAAGGTACATGAGATAAATTAGGAACCATTCCAAAAAAAGTACCCTTCTTTCTTAGCGTAATGTGATCCTGATGATTTGACAAAATTATACAAGACGGTCTCAGAAAATGATGCTGTTGTAAAGCATTGAATTTTAAGGAGGCCTTCAACTTTGTTTTGCTTAACGAATACCCACATAGAGATGTAAGGCTGGCCAGTTGAAAAGTGCAAAGATTTGTATGATAGTACATTGGTTATGAAACAAGATTAGGGTGTTTCCTCTAACCTGTGTTTAACAGGACCAGGTTTCTAATTCAGTGCTAAAGTTTTACAGCATTTTTTAAGTACCTAAGTGGAAGTCCCATGGCTAACTATGTGTTTAGCTCTTTCCATGGTTCTAGAATGTTTTAGCTTATTCTTTGCTTGAATACCTTTTATCTCAGATTTTTGGACTTTTTTATACCTGTTCTAATTCTCTGTTGCAAAGGGTATATGTAATCTCTTTTGTTATTTCCTACCTCCTTCATGATGTCTTAAGTTTTGGTCGTTCACATAGGCAGTTTTTAATCATTGTAAAAGTTGCTGCTTGGAAAAGAGCTGTTGGTACCAGTGCTCTTGAGAGTTCTCTTGAATAACTATCCTGAGATGGTTACTCTTTTTTTCTGAGCTTCACCAGACTGGACTGCAGCTTTCTTGTGCAATTTCTTTGGTTTGACTCTTTGAGCATTTCACCCTCTAGGGAAATGGACACTTTAGCTGCTTCCTTTGTAACTTCTTGTTGGTTTGGGTTGGAGCTTTTTCAATTAATCGTAAGCAATGAAGGGACCTTGATCTGTTTTGAATAGACCAACTTTAGAAAAGAACTTGTCAGTAGTACAGCTAGAAATGATAGATAAGTCTCCTGAGAATCCTTTCTTACACCATTTGCTCCTCATGGGTGTTGGAGAGGAGGAAGACAGCCTGAATACCTTTGGAGAAGAAAAATCTAAACTCCGATGATGATTGTTTTCTTTTGAACCTGTCCTTAAACTGGTTTTACTTGTAGGCTGGATAACGGATAAGTAATACAGGGTAATTCTTGACATTCTGATGTTTCTACACCTGTGTTAGAATGTTAAGTAGTATCTTGTTTCTTCACAAGAACTGGAATATTGTTGAG
This sequence comes from Toxostoma redivivum, assembly GCA_013397375.1. Classification (NCBI taxonomy): domain Eukaryota; kingdom Metazoa; phylum Chordata; class Aves; order Passeriformes; family Mimidae; genus Toxostoma; species Toxostoma redivivum. Next base: position 1,442,369 of record VXBI01014662.1, on the reverse strand, counting down.
ATATTTAAATGAAATTACTTGCAAAATTAAGGGATTTCTACTTCCCCCCCTGTTTTATGAACAATTTTACTTGACAGCATCTGTTTCTTCTTGATGCATAGCTATTAAATATTTTTATATGGGTGACTTATTTTACAAAAATACAAATTTTGGTCATTACAGTTGAGTTCAGTGTGCTTATGAAAACCGTATGTCCAGATGCATTCTGCACAGTTGAACACATCTGACATTAGAATGAGTGCTGTGTTTGGAATGGAGACAGGATATATTTGTGCAGGATACGAGGAAGATCAGAACTGAGATGATACAAGAGGTTAGCTTTATCTCTGGACTTAGTTATCACAGATTCATAAATTGGTTTAGACTGGGAAGTACCTTAAAGGGTATCAAATTCCGACCTCACTGCAATGGACAGGGACACCCCCCATTAGACCAGGTTGTTGCAAGCCCCATCCAGTTGTCTTTGAACAGTTCCCGGGTTGGGGCATCCACAGCTTCTCTGACCAGCATGTTCCAGTGCCTCACCACCCTTTGCTTATACTGTTTTGTTTAAGGTACTTGGCAGTCCTCAGCAACTTGGGGGGGGATCATAGTGTCTTGGAGAACACAAGATTTTTATTCTCTTTGTATCTCTTGCAGCGTTCTGTGTCTGCACAGTCACAAACAGCACATAGCAGATTGGTAAGTTCCCTTTAGCTCCCATCACCTGTATAAGTGCTACAGTTTCAAATATTACTGTGTACAATGGTTTTGGCATAATTAGTCCCCAAATATATTTTACAGTTAGAGTAGCCTGGGGCAAGGGCAGGGGGGTGAGAGGGAAGTCAATATGAGGAGATGGCACCAGCATGTTTCCGTGTGACAAAAGCAAATGTTGAAAAAAGTATTTACATCACTTCTAGCTTAAAAATAAAGTAGGTGAAGCGTGCTGAGAGTCAAGGTCAGCCGGATCAAATCTCTCAGAGTTTTTAAGGCTACAAGTCTGAATGATAAGGTAAGCACAGGAGAATTTATGGAGACAAAATTCAGATGGCCCTACAAGAGAAGTTATCATTTTCTGTGAGAAAATGTGAGTCCTCTGAAAGACACTGCAAAAATTTGAGTGTGAACATGGTCAAAATAGATGCAGATAAAAAAAGGATTTCTTAAAGGTAATGGAAAAATATGGGACTGTTGTTGGTTTGAGACTGATCTATCTTTTTAAATCTTCTATTTGTCACTCCTCTTGCAAGCCACATAGACAAAACAATATTAGCTTACAATTCTAAGCACCTGGCCATGTGGGGACATGTTAGCCATTATTTTGCTGCTGGGCTTCCTGCACAAATGTAGTGGGAATTATTCTCTCTTTTTTTAAATGGGGTTTCCCCATCAGGAAGAGAATGTAGGACAGATGGAATCATCTTGAGAACCTAATTCAGCCTATTCACTGCTTTTTGTAATTCTGAGTAAGTTTGCTGAGGCTCAGAGGAAAGAGTCTTACTGAATAACAAGGTTTTATAGAGAATAGGAAGGATCTTTGTGCCAGCTGCTGTCAGCGCTTATTAAATTAGAATAATAATTTGGGAACCAAAGATACTTGCAGAATTTGGAGATATACCAGAGTGGTTGGATTTATCTATACTTTTATAGATAAAGCTGAGTCAAAGAGGAAACAAGATCTTAGTGAAGTTGGAGACATTTCTGTGCTACAGCCAGATATTCTGTAGTGAAATATGGAAAAATCTGTTTGTGCAGGAAGTCCAGCAAAGACAGAGTTTTCACTAGTATTTTGACAGCAATGTAGTTTTGTTCTCAGGGAGGAGTCAGAGCTGCCAATACATAGACATATGTTTACTGTTTATAATCAACGAAATCATCTATGTTGTATTGAGACAATGGAGGTGATTTCCTTGAAGTGTTTCCTTAGTAAAGCAGATCATTTAATAGGATGAAGAATTTCCCGTAATACTCTCTTTAGCAGCAGTTCTCACATAATGAGGGATTGTTATGCTAGTGCCAGGAAATGGTTTTTAAGAAAAGCTTACCTATCAGATTTTAGAGAAAGTTGTTAAGCAAAGTTTTTGAGCTGTGGATTTGAAATGGGAGAAAGCTTAGAAAGAAAGACTAAAAGTCTTTCAGCTTAGTGCCATTTACAGCATCAAGCAAACCTGTTTTATTGCTGGCATTTTTATTTCTTCTGCAGATGTTTGTGTCTCCTACCTTCTCATCCAGATTGTCTCTTTTTCTCTTCTCTTTTTAATCAGTTTTAGGCTTAAAAAATGTTTCAGCTGGTACCTGCTATGTCTGTTTTATCTTTGGATTTTACTGTGCCAATTATTGCAGTATAACCTATTCTAGTGCAATGCCTGTTGCTTTTGCTGTTGCTTCATCTACAGATTCTGAATAGCTGCTTGCCATTTCTAATGAAACGGAGAGAATGGAATTCAATTCCCATAGTCTTTACAAATAAAGATGCATCCTGATCTTGCCATGGATTTTTTTTGTATCTGAGCAGTATGGGATATTCCCCTGGACTTATCCACCTTAAGGTTTCTGTCATGTTTTTCTCTTCTTTCTAGATTAAGGCTCTCTGTGCAGTCTTTGCTCAGTATAGAGCTAAAACAAACTTTAAGTTTAGTATAAATGCTTTAGACATTCTCAGTAGACTCTTTTAGTGCTGTTTTTACAGAGGTATTTTATCTAAGCTGAGCCTAAGACCATCTTACAGGTACTTGAGGACAAGTTCAAAGATTTGTCTTGCTTGGATTTTAAAATTTTATAATCCTGATGATTTGAAGACATTTTGAATTCCTGTCCTTCTGTTAGAATTGGCCAGGACTGCCCGTCAGTTTAAAAATAAGCTTAGTGACACTGTCTGCAAATTATTGCTTTTCTTATTTTAAAATTTTGCATATTTATGCAAATTTGCATGATGTAACTGTGTACATATGCAGGATGTGTCTGTTAAGTGTGAGAAGTAGCAAGTTGACATTCAGCAGTATATTAACAAAAGAATAACAGGTGGTGAACATTTCCCTGCAACACTTATCTCACCAGGGAATTACAGTTCTGTTGTTTTAGTGTAGCAACACAGCTAGAACAGAGAGTCATGGTTCTGGTACCATTGATGTGTAAATCCAAGTCTGTTTGGGTCCTGTGAATGCTGGCTCTAATGCCCCTTGGGTGAGGATTTTCCTGTATGACATTCTGACTTTGCTGCTTTTGGTATGCCTTTTGTTTTTCTGGAAGGGGCCAGGGGTATAAATACTGGGAGTATGCATGCCTGAATTGTGCCTCCTGTGCTGAAACCTAAGAATGCTGAATACTCACACTTAATGACATCTGGGGTGTGGACTCTTCAACAGCTAGAGTGTGGAATTGTGGATTCTGGCTATAGTGCTCTGGAGTATAGATCCTGGTGGGAATGAGGTCCTGGAATTTGAATGTAATTTTTTTTAAACATGAAAATTGACGGAGGAAAAAAAATCTGGATTCACATTGTCTCTACAGCGTACTCGTCCTCTGTCTGCCAGCGATGCTGAACTTAAAGGCTCGGTGCCCTTAGCCAGGGAAAAAGCAACAGGAAGGCACAGCAGCTCTGTGCTAGGCCTCACCATGGAGGAGGTAAGGAGGCTATTAAATAGCTTTTATTTACCTTTGCTTTCATGCAGTATGTGGGGTTATTTTCTCAACAAAGAGCAAGTGCATGTAAATGGAAAATGTGACAGAAGAAGTATAATATTTGAAACAGAATTTGAATTTTACTGCTGATATTGCCCTTGCCCTCAATCATGCCAAGCAGAAATGTGCTTGATGTAGTGATAGACTCCTTCAGAACTTAAATGCAAGGCAGAATTCCTTAAGGATATCATTAGCTATCCAGTCAATTTGCAGGACTGAATGGTCTTGTTTTCTGGAATTCAGAGATTTTTGGAAGGTTCATTTTTCACTGTTTTCTGCTTTGCTGGCTATTCTCTATTTTTTTTAAAAATCAGATCAAAGTTCTTCGGCGAGTGAGAGAAGAAAATGAACGGAGAGGAGGCTTCATCCGGATATTCCCTACCCCATTAACGTGGGACCTTTATGGGTAAGAATAAAAGTCTGATAAGATGGCACTGATGATCCATGTTGAGGGATATTCTGTGTTAGATATGTGTAGATCAGCTATCTTGGCATTCAAAAAGATGTATTGAAAGTTTTGGAAAGGTTTATTTTAGTGTTGAATATTCTTTTTTCTGATCCTTTCTTTTTATCAGCTGCTGCTTTGCATAACTGCACCCCATGGGAAGCTGTTGGACATTTTTTCTGGTATTGCTTTTCTGTTAGAATAAAAGTGTCTTCCTTTCAGATTTTTGCTAACTGTTTTTACATCCTCAAGCTGCATATGGTGTACTTTTGTCATTAGGCCATGAACACCATATAGGACTCACTTATTCTGAAAGTTATACCATATTACACTTTCCTACATTTATTTTTCTGCTCTGTAATGTTATCTCAGTCTCTTGCCATAACCAGGAACTTCAGCTGAGAAATGATACCTCTTTTCCTTTTGTCTTTTCTGTTATGGTGCAGCATGTTGTTTGAATCCACTTCTGGGATGTTCTTTTAGAGGTCATTTATTTCTGTATTATGTTACCTTTCATTGAGTTGAGTTCTGTCTTGATAATCCTGCTTTGTTTTTGTTTTTGTTTTTTTTGTTTGTTTGTTTGTTTTTCCTAGATCTTTTCTAGAGCACAAGACATCAATGAACTACATGCTGGCTACACATCTGTTTAAGGGCAGGTAGAAAAAGTTTCTCTGTTTGGGGGCACAAACAGTACAAAAAGGATTGATTCATCACTTATCCAATGTTATAAACACAAGTCTGGGATTGTGGTAGGGGTGGTGATAAATGTGAATCTCTTCTCTAGTGTGCCAATGACTGTTTCTCTTATATTTGTGTTGCTCTTCTGAAACCAAGGGCAAAAAGGACAACACTCAAAAGGCATGGGAATCATTGGAGTACTAATATTACTATAGACATGAAAAAACTTCAAGCACTTAGGTTTCTCTGTGAAGGGATTATAGGTGGTCCTGGCTTACCTTTTGATTTCAATTTCAAATCACATTAAAGCTTGTCTTCATGTAAAGTAAGCCCTTCTGATTCTCTGCGTTTTATATATATATAAGTATATATACACATGTATACATATATACATAAAAATACATATATATATAAATACATGTATGTATACATGTATCCATATGTTTTGACCTGTGCAATCATGATTTTGATTATTCTTTTTCTGGGTTGTGGTTGGGTGGAAATGACAGTTTGTGCCACTAGCTGAGCTTCCACTGAGAATTGTATGCAGTGTCTTTCACTGCATGTTTAATGCCCTTCATTCTTAAAATTCTGCTTGTGCAAATTTGAGATCCTCTATGAAGTAGCTGCTAAGTAAAGACAAGGTGGCTGAGGAGGGACACTATATTTACAGAAGCTCTTCCTGCATCAGCACTGTACAATTTTTTTTTCTGTGTGTACATTCAGGGATGTGTCTAAAGAGTACTTCTAAATGATGCCTTCTCCAGCTTAAGCCAGACAAATGCAAGCATCAGTTGTCATACAGCTGCTCAGGGCTCCTCTTTTGGGAGCCTTTTTTCTCCTTTAAGGTAGAACTCACAAGTAATTCTGTAAATATGGTCTTTCCATTGTACATGTGATAAACTAGGGAGGCTTTTGAATCAAGGCTGATCCAGTATGGAGAGTAATTTTTGACCTTTTTCTGTTTGTAGGGGCAAGATGAAAAGAGAGGTCGTCACTGGGAGAGGCCGGTAAATAGCTTCTTAATTAAATCATATGTGCTTTGTAGGATTTATTCTAAATTTAGATTTCCTTAGCTTCATCTTTCAAGTTGTGAGTCAACCCTTTCTACCTGAAACACATGAAAATAATTTTAGAAACATAAATAGAGTGAGAAAAGAATATACCCATGTGTGGAGAGCTCATGTTTTCATTGGACCTTAAAATTTCTCCTCACAGGCTTCTCACTTTGGTATTCCTGCAATATTGATAAGCCTCATCATTGAGCTCTGTCAAATGCACAAAGGTTTTGTTTTTCACATACTCATATATTCACTTTGTTAGATCTAAAAAAATAAATGAAACAATAAGTATTTTCTGTGCTTGTTTCCACTTCAAGGAAGCACTTTTCTGGATCTTTGTGCATTTGCAGAAAGTTGTTACTTTTGTATGTTTCCCTTAAGGAATCTGGCAGGGCTCCTCATCCCTTGACTTAGGTAGAACTTGTAGAAAGTTTGGCATTTTCCACTTTTGTTATGTTGAAATTCTTATATCTGTGAAGAACAAGCTGTCTACATAAATGGTTCAGACAACTGGTTATGTGTCAATGTGCTCTCTATCCATTCCCCTTTGTTGTTTTGTACTCTTGCAATTTCCTCTATTAATTGTGCCCTGAGCTGTTGCATGATGGGCAGATGCTGCTCAGTCATGAAAGTGTGACACTAGGTGAGTGTGTCTTGGGGCTTTGAAAGATGATGTTCTGTGAAGTACATACAAGACTCTCTTCAAACATTTACAGGCTTAAGTAGAGCAGAGTTAGAGTGAATATTTCTTCCCTGTATCAGGAAGAATATTTCTTGAAAAAGTTTGATCTGCTAGGTCTTTTGTATCATCATGGAGAGAAAAACAAAGGGATACTGAGGGATATGTCTGTACTATGCTTCCCAGAGCATGTCTCAATGGAAGGTCAGATATGATGATGGAAGCTGTGGACTCCCATGCTCTCTTTTATGAGAGAAAGCTTGTTTCACTGGAGCTACGGAACCGTCGGCAATACCATGGCAAGGCTAGAGCAGCACAGACAAGAGCATCAGGTATGCATGGCTGGAGTTTTACATGAGCAGCTAGTCAAAAACAAGCAAGAAAAGGACTTTTTCATTTGAAATGTGTGTGAATGGGGTTGTTAGGTTTCAAATGTTAATAGTTTTCTCTTCACTCTAGTTCTGAGCTTCTTGTTTGATTAGTGCCTAGAATTTCATTCCCACCTTTCCCCCATGTATATGAGTACTGGTAATCAGTGCTTACTGGGAGATTAGTTTGTTGTGGCATTTTGGGTAAAGAATTCAACAGTATGCATGCCTCTGTAATTCTTCAGCTTTTTGGAGAAAGATGGGACCTTTCAGATTGGTTCTCCTAGACAGCTGTGACTCTTAAGCTGTTGGGAAGAGAAATCTTTATCCAAGCTGATGTTGGAAAAAGGATACAGAGGTGAATGATCCCCACATGTGACAGTTCCTGCCTTAATCTAAACTCTTTCTAGTAGCTGTGTGATACTGACTGCAGTAGGAGAGATTGGATGTTATGATTTTTGCTGCTATATGTTAAGGTATATGATGTTTTTTGGCACATGTGGAAGTTTTGATTTTGTAGCTGTGTTTTATTTGACACACAACATACAAAAGTGTGTGTATATATATATATCAAGTATGAGTGTATAAATGTCACTATATATGTAAGAATTGGGATAAAACATAGGAAAATGTCTTTGCCTCTTTGATTTTGTGAGCATTCTTTTTTCGTTTGTAAGGTTAAAACAAGAATCTTGGTCTGTATCCTGTAATATTGGGAAAATGGGCTTCCTAACTGCTTGATGCACAAACAGAAAGAAAGAATATATAGAACAGTCATACTTAAGATGCTTTTCTGAAATGGTGGTGTTCTGTCCTTCTAGCAGAAAAGCATTTAGGGGTAAACCAAAGGGTATAAATAGTAGAACAGTTCCTCTCCGCTTTTTTTTTTCTTAGCTGGCATAAGTGATTTCACCTCTACTACAGGCACATCAGAACCAACAAAGCTGTCTCTCAAGTCAGACGTGGAAGATGAGGAGGAAGAGGAGATGGATGCAGATGAAGATGAAGAGGTAGATAGAAGTGTTTGCTCTCTTTCGGACACCCAGGTGAAAAACAAGCCAAAGCTTTCTGACTCAGTGAAAACTCCTTGTAAGGAGAGATTACCAAAAAAAAGTGACAAGAAAGCTGGAGATGGAGAAGAGCTGTTTCTGCAAAAACCAGACTCAGAATCTCAGTTTAACTTGCTTCAGATTCTTCAAAAGCAAGGAAACTTGAGGTGAGAATTTTCTGCATATTGCCTCTAGTTTTGACTTGAAGCTAATATGAGTTAAAATGTGGAGGATGCACGTTATGAGCGTCAAGAGATAAGAAGACCCTAGAAAAGGTGTGTGGATTTTTGTCTAACTGTGGGCTGCCTTAACATCTTATTGGCAGAGAAGGGAGACCATTGCAAAGTCTGACAGTTTACCTAAATGCCTGACCTGTTGGATCAGTGTAAAGCATGACCCTATAGTTTCCATTGCTGTTCTTTAATCTGATGATGTAAGCTGCTCTTTGTCAGCTCAGGCTTCTGAAATGCCTCTTTGCTTTAATGCAGGTTGCCTGCTACTGAATTCTAAGTCTTTTCTTCTCATTCTTTGCATTTGCCAGGAAGTGGTTATAAACATCTGTTAAATTACCCAGAAAGGGTTGGATTGTAATATCTCAGTGCTGTCTCTCCATAAAATCAGTTTTCTCATTTTTTTACTTTTATTTTTGATGATAGAATTTTTCCTTCTGGTAGTAGTCTTTGTTCAAGGTCATCTCCTTCTGAGAGCAAGATTAGGAGGTAATTTGAGAGTGACAAATTACTGAAACATCTCATTGCATGTTGTTGAGTATGATGGTGTGGAATAGTGTATGTTCTGATGTGTGACTCTGTTTCTTCGAAAAAAGAGATGTGTTGGAGGCGATTCTGTAGAAAAACACTAAGCAAGGTCTTAACCAGATGTTTTGAAATATGATCCTCCCCTTGAATGTGGCTAGCAAAACTGTTTAATTGCAGATGGACAGAAAGTGCAAGAAGAAAGCATGATCATAAAAATCTGTATAGGAAGACTTTACCTCTTCTAGGCAAGAAGCAACATTATGTTTTCTTTGAAAAATGTCCAAAGGTAGAAAAAATGTTTCTTATTGTTGCTTTCTTAGTTCCGTTTCTGGGAGAACCTATGGATTATTCAATGGCTTTGGGGATTGTTCTGATGTCTGATTGGGGCAAGGACATTTGCTGCTGTGACAGGGAAGATTCTGAAACCTCTTTGGAGAATAAACATAGCAACGCTGTGTCTATATCCATGTATATATAGAACTGACTCCTGCCAAGAACATAAACTCTGATGCTCCTGGCAGAATCTTGCTCAGCACCCAGCACTGTTGGGAATCCCCACAGAAGGGTGTAAGGCTTGTGGTGACCTCATGTTCCAAGACTGTGATGGGCTTGGCCCCATCTGAACTGTCATTGATGTAAGCTTTGCTTGTGAACTCAACAGGCAGAGAAGCTGAAGTAATAAAATGTTCATCTGAGAGAAACCAGGCCTATTCTAGTCAGTTTTTATAAGTGGTGGGACTTCTCTCTCCTTTAGTCAGCCTGATGAGGAAATACCTACCTTCCACACATTGGGTATTACTGGTGAAGAAATGATAGTCAAAGGAAACTTGATCCCCTAACTGTGCCATTCCCAAGGAAGTAAAATGAAAAGGAAATTACTTTTTCCTGCATTTAAGGCCTCAGATTTCAATATCCCCCACACCAAAGGAGAGGCAGTGTTAAACAAAAACCTTCTTTAGTTTTCAGTCATAGAATTATCAGGTGCAGGCCAAGATTTGTATTATTGTGCTGATGTTGATAATGGGAGCTCTTTATCAAGCACAAATCTTGAACTGGTGACAAGATGTTCAAGTTGTACCTAAACCAAACCTGACAGCTCTAGAGAGCTGAGGTGAGAACTTTTCTGATTAATGGGGGCCTGATGTAGAGAATATCAGTTCTCAGCTAGGATTCAGAGAGTTCTCCCAATGTTCCACACACGTAGAAGGAAAAGGTAGATATAGTGACTAGTAGCATACAGAGCTCAGAGATGTTACAAGGCCTGCTGTGCATTCTGGAGTTCACTGAAGTTCCTGGAAGACAGAAATTGTAACCAAGTATTTTCTTCATGTTTTAGTTGCTGCAGTTCAGCAATTAACAGAGGATGTTAGCTTCAGACTCTTGTGCACTTATGATTGGCTTAGCCCCCTCTTTGGCCCTGCGTAACCTTCCAGAAGCATCAAAAGTTGATGATTAACCCAACACATGGATACTTCCAGTGTATTTTGTTTTAACTTCAATTCTTACCTAAATTGATGCGTTGATCTCTATAGGTGTTGCTGTGGTATGATTTCTGTGTAACACTGTAGCAGAGTGTTCCTGAAATTTACAGACCTATAAACCAGAAAAACTTAATTGTTGCACAGAATTTTTAATAGCATTGCAAGAACTCATGTACCTGGAGTTATAAGGACTATATAACTACCTGAGAATATTTGTAAGAAGCAGAGAACAAGTAGAAAAAATATGATGAGGTTCCTCAGAAATGGGTCTGAGCCTGGTATTAATAGACAAGAATGACACAAAATGTACAAATGTGCTAATGAAATTTGCTGATGGAAAATATTTGGGAGTTATTACCATGAGAAAAAAGTAGTGGACTAAATACGAGAAACTGGGTGACCTTGAGGATATAAATAATATAACTAGGATGAAATTCAGTAGCACAAAGTGCAATGGGATGCTTATAAGAACTAATAATTTACAGCAGAAGTTCTGTCAGCTGGGTGTTCATCAACTAGAAATTAATTATAAGGAAAAATATCTTGCATGCTGGTTGATCAGAGGAAGTTTGTGAAGTCCTAGCTCGTGCATGCATGAAAACACCAAATGTATTCCAGGATTTATCACTTGACATACTTCTGAAACTTCATGTGGGTATTGTACCACCCATATTCATGGAAGGCAAATTGTGAGTGGAACACAGGTGGAGGTGAGCTGCTGGTCTCATTATGTCATCATTGTGGGTGTTTTGCTAGAAGACACTGGCAGATGTGGATAGTTCACACTAATAAAATGAAAGCTATGAAAGGATGTAACTGTTAATAAAGACATTCGAGGTGGGAGACCCATCAGGGATTATATTTTAGATACAGGACAGTGTTGGAGAAAGAAAAAGCAGTTATGAACTGCTCATAAGTGAAGCCAGGTTGGGTAGTATGAGGAGGTTCCTATTTATTAGAACAGTAAGTTCTGGAATAATATTTCAGCAAAGTAATGGGTTAAAAACTCTAGTTTGTTTAAGATGAAACTTAAAATTCTACAGAACATATTAGGACTTCCCATGATAGAAAGGGAGATCTGTTGCTGACACTAAAGCCAGTCTGCTGTTACATCCTTATGAAAGTTTTCCCCACAGTTGCTAGAAGCTTATCAGGAAAAGCAGAAGCTGGGAGAGCAGGACATTTGAGGATGGGGTTTAGACCAAGGGGACAATGAACAGAATTAGGCAGAGCTTTCAGCAATTTCTCTCACAACAGATGCATATACTAAAGTGGCTACTATTGTGAGGGAATGAGAAGCTATGTGTCCCTCCCAGTCCTCTCTTCAGTTCATGCTTACAGCTTCCCAACATGTTCAGCCAGCTGCACAGCAGATTTTGCTGATGTTCCTTCATTCCTCAGTGGTGCCTTGCTCAATGAAATTTGGCTTGTATCCCTGAGCCAGCAGGGGAAGAGCTCGCTTTCACAGATTTAATGCTTTCATTTCCAATAGGAATTACAGGGCCTTTGTTATAACTCTGGCAGCAGTACCAAGCCCTTTGTTTATTTTATGGTCTGTTGTTGTGGTGTTCAAAATGTTTGTGAAAACAGCGGCCCAGTAGAGCCTTGAATTTGTTTTAAAAATACACAGTTTTGCTGATGTCCATGTTACTGGCTTTTAGAGGAGAGTAACCAAGGCTGTAAAAGGCAGGAAGAACATTCCATTTTTAGAATTCATCTTACTGTCTACTATCTTTTGTACCTCTTGCAATACCTACCCCATCTTGGTGAACTGAAGATCTGCTTGAAAATGCTGATGGGGTGAAGGGGTCCCCCTTTCTCTGAGCTTCTGCATTAGTGCTCTGAGGAGGTCCTTGCTGACTGTACTTTGGTCCATAACTGTGCCTGACTGCTGTAACTCTTCCCACTCCTATTCTGAAGATAACTGATGGATTCTTTTTGTCCACAGCAAAGTACAAGCTCGTACAGCTTTCTCTGCCTATCTACAGCATGTTCAGCTCCGACTGATGAAGGAGACTGGTGAACAGATCCAGAATCCTGCCTGGGCTGCCAAAGAGAATGAGCAAATGGTAAGAAGCTTTGTGTTGGCCAGACTGAGAAACAAAGTTGAAATCTACCTTGAAAGTTTTGAGGTCAGTTCCCATCCTTGCAAATGCAGAAGTCCAACTGAGATGATGGTTGTTCATCTTTGTCTAGCTGCTAGTGCTGTATTTTTAATATATAGATGCTGACTGACCTCAGAACAATGGTAGAAAGCTCTTAATGACTGGACTCTTGTTGACATTCAAGCTGCTCAGATCTCTTGTTGGTTCTTCACTGATTTCTGAGCTTACCTGCTCTTGAATTCTTCTCTAGAAGATTCTTTAAGATTACTTGTTAGGATCTGGTTTCTGATACATTAACATAAGTATTCAACTACTCAAATAGAACAGGTACCCAGTTAAGCTTTTTCTCTTATGTACTGTTGTAATATATCCAGACATCTGTGTTTATGAATCTTACTTGTATTCTAGGTAGAGGAAATTAAAGTAAAAGCCACTGAGAAGAGAAAGTAAAAGTGATTGATTTTTCTAGGCAGTATTTTAAAGTCCTGTGTTTGATATGAATGTTAAAAAGTGCAGCAAGCCTAGATCCCTTCACAAACCTTCCTAAAAGAGCTTTGTACAGTAGGCTCTTGAGCTTTCTGCATATATTCACTGAGTGTGTGTTGCAGGGAAACAGCCAACGTAGTTCAGAGATAAAATTGTATGTCAAGAATAATCATTCAACTCAGTGGAAAATGTTACGTCTGCTCTTTCCAAGTGGAAATTAAAATGGGCTTTTTGAGAGTCACTTTGTCTGCTGTACTGTGAAGAATAATGTTTAAAATAACAGATCAAACCAGCCTGGAGTAATGGCAGTGAGAAGCGAGAGGTGAAATCCAATAGTTTGGCTGTGAGGCTGCTCATTTATGCATTACCAGAGCTCCTAAGCAAAAGCAAATCCAGAGGCAAGACAGAAAGGGTTCAAAACACAGGATGCATCTTGCCTTAGCACCTACCTTGCCATATGTTTCCCCCACCAGAGGTCAAAGAGACATGGTGAGGGACTGGAATTACATGGCTGTAGATAAAGATCTATTGCTATGGAGAGGATGTGGCATATATATATAACATATATATGTATGAAAAGTGATGGAATGGAGCTGCCTACTGTAGTGAAGATATCTGACCAAGATCCCCTTTCCTGTGGTACTGCTGAAAGAGTTTTATGTCAGTGCACTTTTTCACAGGCCTTCTTTAACACATTGCAGGTGGGTTTTTGGAAACATTCTCCTAAGATACTGCATTTTACAGGTTATTATGTGTCACTGCATTTTGCTGACTGGTTATTTTTTTCCTTTATCTGCCATGCTTTTGAGACAAACACTTCTTAAGTGTTCAAAATTCTGACACACCTGAGGCTATTGTTTTTCTCCCCCACATTGGATTTATAGGGCTGTGTTAAAAGTACGTATTGCAGAATGCTTTTGCCTGCCAGTTTCAGCTCATTTTCTCAGGACAATGTGTTTAGCTCCTGCCAGTCCTTAGCTGTAGTATCTCTGTTCTCTTCTCCCCACGTCTTGCAGATAGCACGTTGTTAACTCCATCTCTCTTGCTTGCAGGAGCTCATTGTCCGCTTTCTGAAGCGAGCTGCCAGCAATCTTCGTCACTCCTTGAGGCTGCTGCTTCCCAGCCGTCATTTAGGACTAACTGATCGTCGTCGTATCCTGGCCCGCCAGCTGGGCGAGTTCATAACCTGTTATAAGAAGGTGACTTATTCTTTTTTAAATTATGTTTTTGGTTTCTCTTTTCTTACAGAGTGTCTCATGCAGACTGTTTCAAAGGCACTCTTCTGCTATTTACATGATCTGCTTGCAGCTGTGCATCCAATAATGGTATTTTGTTGAAATTGTCAGATTGTCATATTATTATGTAATATGTGCAGTCTAGTAATTATGTGCATAAAAAGAAGTGCTGAAATGAAATGGAATTTACTGGCAGCTTTCTTTTTCTTTGCCTTGTCATTGATTCTAGTGCTTTTTTAATGCCTCTTTCCACTTCTTATTATTGTGGAGCTTCTTTAAAGATACTTTATTTTATGCAGAACAGCATGAAATATGTATTTTACTATTTACTTGGTATACTGAGGGACTGCTACAGTATATCTGTAGTAAGGTACTCTGCGCTCAGTGTTAAGGAGATGGAGATCCTAATTGAAATAATTTTCACATCTTCAGATGTAGGAGGTGCTGTTCTTAACATAGTGGTTTCAACCTAATCTTCGTTCTGCAAGGACATCTTCCCCTTTCCTTTGCCCCCTTGAATTTCTTCAGCGTTAGAACAAGGGTAACTGAAATTCAGCTTTCATAGGCTGCTGCGCAGCGGTCTCCAAGCTTCTACTCCTTCGGAGAGGATATTCACTTACATTACCTTGTCAGAACTGACATCTGTCATCTGACATCTGTCTAATCAAGGTTGGTGTTGAACCAAATCTGTTCCAGGGAGTGACTTGTATGCCTAATGCTCACTGAAGTACTCTGTTAGGAGGAACCACAAAACACTTGGGTGGCTCTGGTGAGTGAAGAATGCAGCTGTTTTGGGTATAATTTTCAGGCAAATTGTATTCAAACATTAGGATTTTCTGCTAACTCCTGAGAAAATTGATAAAATAAAGCTATGTAACTGGTAATAAATCATAATCATAAACATATTTTCTCAGTTAAAACAAGTGAGATCATATCACTTGAGTTTTCAGGGTGTACATGTTTAAGCCCTTGAGAGACTGTTAGGCTGTGAGGTTTTTTGATTTCTGATTCCAACATACAGATTTCTTTCATTGGCTCGTAACTTCTGATTTAACAGGGACTCCTACTTGCCATTATATATCATCTGTAATGGCACAGAAGAAAAGAATACAGCTTCAGCAAATTAAGTAAAACAGATCATATTTTATCCAGACATTTACTTAAGTAGTAAAGGGTAAAGATGTCTCAAACTGGCTTTTTCTTCCCTATCTTAAATTATGTTTCAAAAGATAAATCTGACCCTTTTTTCCTGGGAATGCTCACGATAGCAGCAGGAGGAAACGCAGTGGAGGTCAGGTCTGGTCAGATAAAGCTTTTGAGCTGGTACTGGCATCTCAAGACAAGTCTGAAGGTTTTAAAATGTTTGTGTCAATCCAACCTCTAGTGCCAACCAGTTCTACTGGTGTAAAATAGACTGTTTCTATCTGCAAACTTGCTTCCATTTTCACCCACAAATGCTTACCATTTATTCCAGTATATTTCAGTGTATAAACACGTTTGCTATGGGCTGTGCTGTTTTACTTTCTTAGTCTTTGCTAAAGCAGTGGGGTTTTGATATGTGTATAAGCTCTCAGCAATTTGCTGCTTGATAAAAGAAATTAACTCAAGACAACTATTAGTTTATAGTAGGAAATCTGTTGATTTGATCTGCTGATATCTGTCAGTTTCTCTTAAGATTAATTTTACACTTTTTCCCTCCTTCTGTCTGTCTACTTCTGGGACAAATGCACAAATAAAAGCTGTTTGGAGGAACTCTGTGGCAGAAACAACAAAGTAGAGAGGGGACCTAATATCTGTAAAGAATGATTTAAATTTTTTTTTCCCTTCCATACTTCATGTTCTAGCAAAGAATGTAGTTGAAGGAACAGCACACATTGAAGACTTGACCTTTTCTCAGCAAATCAATTGTGTCAGGTGGAGGAATGGACTTTAGTGTATGCTTAGGATGCTGTCTCTGGGGCTCTCCATATTTGTTCATGTTGTTGCACATAGTGATGTTCTTTTTTTCTTAGATCCTATGAAATTGGTTTTTGTATTCTGGGAGCTATAGCTATGCCATGGAACATAGAGACACTTACTGATACTGCTTATTAACAGGAAACAGAGCAGATGGTTCAGAAACAATCAAAAAAGAAACAGGAAGAGGAGGAGGGAGTGAATCCTAAAGATTTTCAGAACTTCATTGCCAGAGCAAGGTAGGAATAGATTTTATTCCCTTTGATAAGTGATCTCTCAGCCTTGAAACATTGTTCTAAAGGTTATTTAGTTGATCTAGAGCCTCTAGGTACCTTTTTTGGCTGTAGGACCTGTTCCTGCCGAGGGACAGAGAGCTTGTCTTCTCTTGTCCCTCTTCAGCAACCAAACACTTGTAACATCAGCATCTGGTGCATAGAGAAGAACATACAATAGATGTTTTGACCATTAAGTAACTTCCCAAAGGACAGAAGTGGTTGCCCTGGCCTGTGTAAATTTCAAACTGCTGCTGGTGAGTTAATGGTTTCCTTCCCTGTGATGCTGGACCAAATAAAGCAGTACTTCGGAAGGAGAATGAAACTGGAACTGCTGCTCAGATGATCTTGAGCTGCTGTGGTTAAACAGGTGTTATAGCTCTGACTCAAATTTCTGCTCTCAGAAACAAATCTCTTCCTTGCTGCCTCTCTTCAGGAATTTTCCAGGTCTGGATTTTGAGATCAGCAAGGAAGGGAGTTAGGCCTCTTATTTGGCCTGCTAAGGCAGTTCAGTGCAAGCAATTAATTTCACAATGGAAAAAGCAGCATTTTCTATCACTACACTTTATCTGCTGTAAACTTAAAAGAGTCTGGTAAGAAACATATTTTGAAAATAGTCAAGTATTCCTTAGGGCCTATAGCATTGTATGAAAAACAATGGTATTATAACTATGTGACTATGGAGAGGTCTGAAATTATTCAGTGAACCACAGTTATGTTTTCAAAGTTTCTGATTCTTGAGCACAAAAGCAATTCCTCTTGACTCAATTATTTGGTCAATATATGACATGCCTATATGGGCAAGAATCTTTGTCAATATATGGACAGAGTTTACCTGCCTTTTTAATGCCTATCTTCCTTTTTCTGTGAAAATTGATGGTCACTTCTTTTTCATGATTGCTTCTTACAATGTTCATTCTTTTTCTGTTTGGATAGCACTAATAGTGAATGATTAGAAATGGGTGGTAGCTGAGGTATCCTAAGTAAGTTCAAGTGGTTTCACAGCCTGTCTTGATACATTCTTATGAAAACAAGTATTTTACCTTTTGCTCATATAATTGATGGAGTCGGTACTGCAACAGATTTACAGGTTTGCAGAAAAATCTTCAAAAAAAGATACCTGACTACCACACACTGTAGGATCTACTGCTCTTGCTAGAAATGCGTGTTACATAGGCCTATGGTATGTTTTTGGTTCTCTGATCATTCTGGCCACTGAAATGTCTGTTGTGTCCTAGGCAGGTCATTTTCCTTTTTACCAGAAATGTTAAGAGATAGCTGCATGGAACAGAGCTGCAAGTTCTTGTGTTTTTGTGTTATTGGCTACCATGCCATTATGGCCTGATGCACACTCTAGGCTGGGGCTGGAGATTTTTACTGGGTTGTCTGACTGAGTGATACAGAATAGTTTGCCAGTGATCAGACAATTTCTAGCAATGATCTTTCTGCTTCTTAGGAAGTATGAGGTGTGTTTGAAAACTGGTATCTGACACTATCTGGCACTGTGCTTCAAGGTTAAATCAGTGAGCAAGTCATTTGGAACAAATAAAGGAGATAGATTTCCACTGTGAATGTTCATTCTGCAGTACAGTGAATGCAACAGTGGAGAAAATGGGTAATAAATGTTGCTTCTTAATTGAGATTCTCATTGACTCTCTAGCTTTGATATCACATGGGTATAATTGTGTTTAGTTGCACATATGCTATGACCACTTATTCTGAATGTCCTCAGTGCATTGTAAAAGCACATACATACTGGTAAATTAATTTAAAAGCTTAAAGCCCCTTTCCACTAACAACTTCTCATTCTTATATTTCATGTCTATTCTGGGAGAAAAAATGAAGTCTGGATCTTCAGGGCATGCTGCAAACTTCAGTGTATCCGCTTTAGACATGATTTTTTTCAGAGCTTAGGCTAGCTAATACTAGTTACAATTGTGATATTCAGAGGATATTTTGAAAGATTCTAACTGTTGCGCTGCTAATTTATATTTCTGTGTTACATTTTCTTGTAGTGTTGCTGGCACTGTACTACCTGCTTTAGTGCTTGCCATGCCATACAGCCACTCGCTGATGCTGAGGCAACACTATAAAGCAAAAGGAAAGCATGTTAGATACCAAACAACTGGAACAACAGCTTGCACAAGCTCTAATAAGAATGGCCAAGTAACTGATACTGATTTGGGACTAATAGATGTTTAGAATATTGGGGCCATCCCACTTTGTTCTTGTAAAGAAAATGAGAAACATACAAGTTTCATGAGTTTAACAAAAATATTGTCTATTCTGATTGTCCTGCAGTTTTGGCTAATTAACAAGCTTTTGCCTTCTTTATTCTTCTTACCCCTGCTGCTGAATAGAAACTACTAATGATGACTATAAAACAGAGCTGAGTTCTCTCATGAGAAAATAGCTGCTCATTCTAAAGAGTACCTTCAGAAGATTCAAAAATTTAGCACTGAATGGAATCTCTCATGTTGAGCTAATCTCCACTGATGTGTTTGGAGTATTCACTTGCTCTTTAGTTATCCTGGAAACGCTCCTGAATGCTTTGTATTTTCTACTGCATAAAAATATATTTTACTGGGAATCTCAGGTTTAACCAGGGAATGTTGCCCTCCTTCTGCTCTTACCCAACA
The DNA here is from genome assembly GCA_013397375.1 of Toxostoma redivivum. Classification (NCBI taxonomy): domain Eukaryota; kingdom Metazoa; phylum Chordata; class Aves; order Passeriformes; family Mimidae; genus Toxostoma; species Toxostoma redivivum. The sequence continues at coordinate 1,423,494 of VXBI01014662.1, read as the reverse complement.
GAACTGAGAAAATCATTAGCTTTTCTAGCATCACCTTTTTTTTTTTTCTCCAGTCCACTCTTCACTTTCCTTAATGTTTATTGTCTTTGATTGATTGTTACATGAATGCAGAAAAGCTTACTGTCCTCACTCTACATCCATTCTTGTCTTCTTATTGTAGTGAAAGTGACCTGGAGGAAGTACTGACATTTTACACACACAAAAACAAATCTGCAAGTGTCTTCCTAGGAGCAAAATCCACAAACACAAAACACAGAAACAGCAGTCACCAGTCAGACAAACAGCCCCAAGGTGGTAAGTTTTGCAGACAGTTCTGAAATTATGTTGCCCACACAAATCTAGTTTAACTTAAGTCTCTGAAAAGAGAACAACCTCTCTACACTGTTGCTTAGGTTTTTGGAGGTTGCATATCTCTTTTTTTCTCTTTTTTGACTCAGTCTTATGTGAAGACTAGAGTAACTTCACTCCTGCTTTCTTTGCCTGAAGTGAAATGGGTTGAACTTAGAGTGGCACTTATAAGGAGCTAGATATGGTAGTTCATGACTGAAATGAGAATGTGCAAACTGAAGGCAGTAAGAATTGAAATGAACAGAGAATCTTGAAATCAACGGAGGGGAAGGAAAAAATCAAGGTCATAGAGTTTGCTGCCTGCAGCAAGTGTATCCATTGGAGGGCAGAGACTGTATATTTGAGCCTAATTAGACATTCCATGGAAGGAAGAGTGTGCCAGCCATATGTATCTAGTGGTCCCTGCTACTTTACATGACAGCATAATTGTCATTGATGAAGTTGTGTGGTCTACAGGAAGTATTAGCAGTAAAGTCAATTACAACAAGGGTAAATTCTGCAGCTTTGTTCTAGTGATTTGCAATATTCTACTTCCTAACTCCTTGATTTTGTTATAGAGCATCCTGAGATGGTGAAAAAAATAAAAGGTGATCATCCCAAAAGTTCAGTTGCAGATTTGTCTGCAGAAGGAGCACTAAAAGGCTGTAAACCCAAAGAAGCTAAACCAAGCTGTAAGTGAACTGACTTAAATAATCATTACAAAAAACCCAAACTGACTGCATATACCGTTTTTAATACTATATTAAACAAAGGTTGGAACCTTTGGATTCAAACTGAGATATCCAAATGCCTAATTTTAATTTTAAACACAAGAGAAGATGCTGTAGAGTAGCAGTGGGAGAGTTAGCTGCCCCTCCCTGAGGGGGATGATGTAGATATGGCAGGCTTTGAAACAGGATATTTATCATGTGAAGCTTCTTCTTGTCTCTGCTGGTAGATGAGGTCATTTTGGCTTCACTGTGTCTAAATACAGGAATTTGGTGTGATATTATCAAATGACCTAAAAAGCAGATTTTTTTTCTCATACATTATCTTCATTATCTTTGTATAGTTCCAGAAGGACTCACCCTCTCCTTAAATGCTGAAGCGAAATTACCTCGGTGCAGCCCTCCTGGTGCTTCTTCCTCTGTTTCTGGTGCCACGTTCCAGAGAAGTACCAGTTCTGGGATGCCACCTCAGCCTGCAGCCTCTGAAAATTCAAATGTGGCTGGTCACCCTTCGTTGCCGGCTCCTCCAGCCGGTCCCAGACTGATTCAGTCCTCACCCCCACTACCCTCCTTGCAGAGCACAGCTCCTGACAGTTCTGTCCTCACAAACCCAGTGTCCACTGAGATGTGTAGCCTTGCAGGGTTACATCGTCGTTCTGGTACCTACACCGTTAGCCCATTCTCTTCTTTTCAGAGAGCTGCTCAGATCTACAGCCAAAGATTGTCCTCTGCAAAAGTAGGTGAGTGTTCTGGGATTCATTATAACCTGCTAGTTCAGTACAGAGATTGTGTAACTTCTATTGTGTAGTAGGTAGAAATTTTACATTTTCAAAATTGAGTCTTGTTGGATGGTGCTGAATTTCTCATAGAAAGCAGGAGTGCAGAATGCAAGCCTTGTTAGGCAAATGCCCTTTTATTGACCAAATGGACGAATCATTGGTGTTGAAAAAGACCTTTCAGGTTACCAAGTTCAACAATTAACACTACCAAGCCCAGCATTAACCAGGTTCCTAATGGCTTCATTTACATGTCTTTTAAATATCTTCATGGATGGTGACTCAGCCACTTCCTAGCAGCTTGTTCCAGTGCTTGACAGCCCTTTCGGTGGAGAAATTTTTCCTAATATTCTATCTAAACCTTTCCTTGTACAACTTGAGGCCATTTCCTCTTGTCCTGTTTATTTTGGGAGAGGAGGCTGACTCTTGCCTCCCAAAACCTCTTTTCTGATAGTTAGAGTGATAAAGTCTCCCCTCAGCCTTGTGCTTTGAACTCATTCAAAAAGAGCTGTGAAACTGAGTATTGTGTATTTTCTTTGTTACTGATCTCATCTGTCTTCAGTCGGTTTAATGTTGTTTTCATTAGCAGAAGTCCTATCTCAGTCTATGTGCTGTTCTTAGTTCTCTGGTTGCCTATGAAGCATAGAAGTTTTCTAATGAAACCACATCAGTGTTGAATACTTAAAGGTGTGTCAAGACCTCCAGGAAAGAAAGATCTAAATGAATTATTACAATATCTCATTCTCTAGGGTGTTTCAGCACTGCCATATCCAAAAAACAAGATTTAGAGATGTCTAATCTATCATGTTGTGGTAGAACACAGTTAAGCAATGCAGCTTTAGAGTTTAAAGAATCCAAAGGGTAGGAGAAACTGTAGGAATTTGCATGCAGACTGTAATCTATGTGGAAACTTTTGGGAGCCACACACAGGCTAACAGCTGTAATCCTGATAATACTAATTTTTTTGATATTTTGATGGTATTTATTTGCTCTAGGTTGTGTGTCAGGGTCAGCACATGTTTACTAGGGTTGCTATATATATATATATATATATATATATATATATATAGAGACAACTCCTCTAGCATTAAAATACATCTTACTTCCCAACTGAGTAGCTTACTTAAAGAGATTAATTTGTTTTCAAGGAAAAACTTTGCAGATTTAACTTGGTTAACAGCTGCCAATGTCTCTGGAATTGGGTGCCATTTGATACATTGTAATAAAGAGAATGCGGGTTTGGAGTTGCTAATTGTTCACATGGGCAATACTCATGCAGAATAGGTGTATTCTGTATTATTCTTGGTATCCAAACTGCTTTTGTGTGTTTGTGATCAGGAAGCTGCGAGTCTGACATACCACTCATTAAGCACTTTGAAATGTTTGTTTGGTAGGTCTCCATCACAGTTCAAGTGGGCAGTCTCTGGGCTCAGCCAGGATGCACAAAGATGCAGAACATGCTTCTTCCCTGGGCAAACGTCATGGCCCCAGTGTGGTAGCAGCAGAACTGCAGCAGTTGGCAGAAAAGCAAACAGCTTGCCAGTATTCCCCACCAAGCCATGTCAGTCTCCTTACACAGCAGGTATGTAAGCACTGAAATAGTCCCTGTGCAAGGGAGAAGTTTGTCACAGGCTTCTGTGTGAACACTGGGCTGGGCTGAGATGTTGCAAGCAGTAAATCTCATTAAAATTCATCTGTACTGCTGTTTCAAAGTGTTTACAGTCACCAAAATTTTGATTTTCTGTGAGTTGACAAGAATATCTTGAGGTTATTTATAGGAGAAAAGGCAGAGCATTAGGAAATACATTATAAAAAATGGAATCCATGCTTTGTCTTGCTGAACACAAGTCTCTTCAGATTTGTGCTTCCATGCAATTTGCTTCCGCATTCCTTCAATGTGTCATCACAGTGCTGGCAATGAAAGACTAAAGAATGGGTTCTGATGTAAATTCTATATTCCAATAACACTGTAAAGACACAATTAAGTACTTACTAGCATGGGGAATGATAATCCTTTTGTCATGGTGATACACGTGAAACGTACATTGAGTTCTGGTAGAATTCCACTTAGTTTCATATTTCTTGCTGAATTATGTCCTGAATGGCTACACATAATTTTTGTTTGCTTTATAATATGCTGTAGTTGAACTCATCAAAGGTGTTCAAGCTGAGCACTTCTCAGTTAATTAAGCTGCCAACTGCAGATTTTCTAGCATAGGCACTTTGCCTTGGACAGTAATTTTTTTCCTTTACCTGCTGAAGACAAACAATTTGAATGTCTTAGTCTGATTCTTGTATTTTGGAATTACTGTTTTAATGGTTATGTTTTGCTATATTTTCTGAGACATGCTTAATAGTTGCAACAGCTGCTGGTATTTGCTTCTCTTTGCTTCTTTCAATTCTATTTTTATATGTTTGGATTTTAAATATCTGGTTATGCTATTGGCAATATATTTATTTCAACATGTGGGGTTCATTTGTAACTGTAGGAAGCTGACTAGATTTTTCTTTGCAGATAGGTCTTCAATTTTTAAAGGATATATCAAAAAATAAAGTCCCTTCTTGTTGATGGATTTGGGAGAGATTGTAAGCACTGACTATACTAGTGATGCTGAGGCCTGGTCTTGCATAAGGCCAGATCCTATTTAGGCAATTGGTTCTTGTTTGCTTGTCTAGTAATACTCAGAGCTGTTAGTCTGGTTCTCAGCTGGTTTTAAGTGAAATGTTGACAGTAAAACATTTTCATTCAGGAAATGCTGATTTTTTTTGAAAGTGAAATATATGATGAAAATTTCCTCCTTGAGTAAAAGTTAGTATCTAAACAAATACTTGGGAAAAAATTTGAGATTTTTTCATTTATATTTCATATTTCATTTCAGTCTTTCCAGAAAAGAACTTTGAAAAATAAGTTCATAGACTTTTTCCCTAAAATCATTCATTACCCATTATGCTTCAACTGCTGTGGTTTTGTGTCTTCTTGCAGCCATTTGTGGAGTTATTAAATGATTTTTAAACTCCAGTATTCCTACCGTGGCTAGTTATGCCTAGATAAATTAAGAAGTATAGAAGGGGGAATTGAGAGAGGAATTCAGAAAGATCTGCGTGGGAAGGGCAGTGCAGTTTCCTGAGCACAGCTGTGTTGGGTTGCAAAGGAGCATACTCCGGTGGCAGCTGAAACCTGTTTAGCCAGCAGTCATGCTGTGTAGCTATACTCAAGAGTGAAAGTGGCTGTGAAGTGCATGGGTAGTCTGGAAATGTATTGGCTGTCTGCATTGCTTTTGCTTCTGGGTTCTTCCAAGATGCTTTCCAACAGAAGAGGTTGGAATTGCATAGTAGGAAAAATATGGTGCTAATTTGCTTTGCAACAAGCAAACAAAAGACACCACAGCTCCTAGCAGACACTGCCGATTTTCTGACTCTGATGTATTTTGTATTCAACTATGCAGTGTTTGCACAGGCTTTGTTTCAGTAGCAAAATACAGAAACATGTGTTGGGTTATGTCTTTGTCATCTTCTGTCACCATGAAAAAGGTCCATGTAGAAAAGAATTCCTGAGTCAGTGAGAAGTTTAGAGATGGAGTTCTATCTGACAGTGAGTTTCCTTCCTGAGCCTATGTCCATTTAGTTCTAGACATCTGCTCTCTACTGTCATTTTTCTGGCCATGTCTTTTAAATAATGCCTTTGGAGAGATGAAATCTGAATCTAAGGCTTGGTTAGTATGAAAATTTGGTTTTAGTTGCGAACATTTTTTAAGGCAATCTGTTTCTTCTGTACTGAATTTATGGCACGTAGCAATTTCTAAGATGAGACCATTATTTTAAGCACACTTGAAACAGTGATGTTTTGGAAGGTTCAGATGTAGTTGCAAAGCCCAATGTGTCATAACTAAAGCATGCAGTTACTGCTTATGCTTTTTTTTTTTTTTCACGTGGACACATTCTACTCTTCTGTCAGTCATTAAAAAAATCATTCTGACTATTTTTTTGATCCAGCCTGGATTTTAAAGCCAGTCTTGCAAGAAGGACCAGGAGTTTAGTGCAAAGACAGGGCTGCCATGACAACAAGGGCAGTAAGAGGTATCAATATACAATAAAGCGTAATAGTAGGGCAGCAAGGCTTGGGCTTATTGTTGAGGGACCTGGAACCAGGATATGTGACTTTGAACTGCTAGGCATGGATGTTGATTTGAGGCACAGGCACTGAATAAATAGAAGTGTGGGAATTGCAAAGTAGGCTAGCAGTTTGGAAAGTGATTTGCCAAAGAATAGGTACTGTTGAAGCAACCTGGGGGAGTGCTGCATGGTTTTAGATTTGGGCAGACCAGGATTTGGCCTGAATCAAGAGAAGGAAGGCAGTGGCAGATGAGACAGAGAAATATGTGGGAGAGGATTTAGTAAACACCTGGAGAGAGCTGGGAAGTCAAAGACTGTTGGTATGAGATGAAAGGGGAAAAACTTGAGATGGGAGTGTTTGAGGATTATGAAACTCAAGGGTTTTGATGGCTTTAGGACAGGAGAATTAAGGAATTGAAAACTGAGAGGAGAGTAGAGAAAGGGCTTGTATCAGGGTCATTTAATTAAACTACTTTCTTACACATTTGTAGACAGGAAACTCTGAATTGTTAATTTCCCCCTTTCACTTCTCTGTTTAAACCACTTGAAATATGATAGTATTTTTTGAAAAGCATTCTAAAATAAATTGGCTAGAAGATTAGAACATTACATACATAATAATAAAAATAGTACAATTGTTTAAAGCCATTCCAGAAACTTGGAGTTAGTCTACCTTGTTGGAAAGTACCTGGCTGGTATGAAAAGGACTTGATATATGGATTTAATTATGTTTCATGATAAGATTAGGACCATTGATTTGGAGGGGGTATATGAAAGAGTGACTTTTGAAAATACTGGTGTTACTGTGGACTATATTTTTCTGGGGATTTTTGGTTTGTGGTTTTTTCCCCCCCAAGGGCAAGAACTTCTATGTGAGAGTTGAATGTCTTTGTGCATTGGTTCCCTGTGTTGTGCCAAGTTGTGTCTTGAAGGCTGGGGTGCTCTGAATACATACCTCCTTCCAAAGGAGCTGGGAAGCTTATTTTTCATTCCTATTTTTGTTGAGAATTGCTTCTGGTATCCATACAGTAGTGTGGGTCTCTGGGGTTCCCAGGAATGTAGCCCTAAAAGCTGTGCTTGGAATGGTGTTGTCATTCTGGTTGGGAGTCCACCTCTGTCCCTTTCCAATCCGTGCCATTCTTCACTGTTTTCTACCCATGCCCAAAGCACCTGTTTCATGTTTCCTTTTTTACACTTTTGTTTTCTAGCCTCTGTATTAAATTAGTTTATTATTGAGTTATTTTTTATTGATGCAATTTTATTGATATTACTGATGCTACTTTATTATTTACTGCTAAAATACTAATGTCCAAAGGGAAAATTTTAAGTATCTGATATTTGAAAAAGATGTTTAAGATCTGTTGTCTTAAGGGAGCAAGATTTTTTTCTTTACATCAGCTTTCTGTCTTGTCAGTCCTCTTACTTCTGAAACATCAGATAAGAGCTTCACACTGATACTCATAGAATATACAATTATTAGTATATAAGAGATGGAGATGTAGGAAGGTAAAGCCTTACTGATGTGCAGTTTTGTTCTGTGGTACTCAGTTTTCAGTCCTCGCAGTCTATCACACAAAGTATGTAGGAAGATTTTGCCTTTCATTAAGTTGTGTTTTTCTACTATTTCTATTTTTCTTCTAATAATAGAGCTCATTTTGAGATTATGACAACAGTGGGAGTTAGGTACCTCTATCCATACTATATATTTCAGACACTGCCTGATTTTTGCAGTATGTGCAATCTAACTATAGTACTCCACAGCATCCAAAAATAGAAAGGTGTGCCTCTTGTTAACTACCCAATGTGTCTGGGAGCAAGCAACAGAGATCTCTACGGTAAATGTGCCTTTTGAGGGTCCAGCATTAACCTGGTAAGGCAGTATCTGAGTGGGTTAATAGGGAGGTATCTGATCTCAAATGGCCATAAGAAAATGAATGATCTATTATGTCCTATCTATTAGAGTTCTTCGAACTGAGAAAAATAGCACTCAGTGTAACTTGTTCATATTAAAACTTCCAAAAAAGTTTTTGACAAGCTTTCAGCAAGTGCTGTTAAGATGGACAGGTGTGTGTAGGATGATAAACTTTTATTACAGATCAAAAAAAGACAAAAAGCAGACAAAAAATAACTAGTCAATTTTCAGTGTAGCAAGCGGATAACTGAAGATGCATAATACAGAATGTACATGATCCAGTGTAAAATTAAGGTTTGAAAGGAGGAGGTTCATAAGGACATAATTAAGGCATTTTATTACTTAGAATGAATGCAAAAGCAAGTTATTGCCAGGTAAATTATTTTTACAAAGTGATGATGTCTTTGTCAGTGTGTGTAGTGGTTAATGGTGCATGTTAACAATACAATTTTTCAGTTTCTCAAAATTTTCTTGTTCAGTTTGTGCATTGCCTTGCATGAGCCTGAGATGGCAACAGTACTGTTGGGGAAACAAGGAAGGTATGTTGGTGGTGACCTGGGGAATGAGGCCTGAAGATACAGTTCAGCAAGCTCATTTCATTGGAGAGGAACTAAATTGCCTTTCTTGCCTTGATTTGTGATGTAGAGATCTTACTGACTACTTGGTGACTTCTGAACAGCTGAGAGGCTTTTTACCTATACCTACTGTAAGTCTTTGGCCTTTCCTGGTGGACAGATGAATGCAGACTTACCTAGACTACTTTTCCTTCTGTACCAGGCTTTAATCCTAAAGTCTTTATTTCATGTGTATTTTGCATAAAACATTTCCATGTGTTTGCATTGCAAGACTTTCTGCAGGGAGGACATGAAATACACAGCGTATGTATACATCCAGAGCCAGGTGGCTGGATCCTGGATGCACATGAGTGTTTTTCTTTGTGAATAACATGCTACTTCTTTCTGAAGCATGCTGTAAGGTAAAAATTATTCTGCAATGCTGTATCTGTGTGAGGTCCCTATCACTGCCTGGTGGGGGGGACTGCAGTTGATATCTAGCAGGCTGTAGTACTTTGTAGTTATTAATGCTAGGGAACTGAAGAATGTGTTGAATTGGCCAGCTTGACCAAGAAGAGGAGGAAGAGAAGGAGGGGAAACCTGATGGGAGCTCTGACTCTGTGTATGTGTGGGAGAGTGAGAGATTTCAGGTCCCGGCTATATCAGGAATAGCTCCAATTCTTGCAGCCGGGGAGCTTAATCACAGGGATAACATCAGACCACCCAGGCAAGGGCTATACAGAGCTGCCTTCTGTGTGATGCAGCCAGTCAGTGCCCAAGATCCAGCAGCCAGGATTCCTGCAAACATACTGACAGATCCAGTGGAGGATGGGTCACTTGTCTTATTCTACATTTTTCATTTAGACAGAAAATGGAAATGAGCAAGAAGCAGATGAGTTTACTAACCTTAGGGCCAGGGAGAGGGGATGAGGAAGAGTTGAATTGGAGCATTTTACAGTGTCCCAGAGGGAACCTGTATATGCTATGGGAATCCCAAAATAGTGAACTCTATCTTAACATCAGCTACAGCAATATTGGAAGCCACCCCACTCCTCATTTAGCTTAGTTACACAGTGTGGTACCCTCACCTGCCTTGTCATCAATAGAGCAAACTGCCAGTCTGCCAAAACGCACTGTACTGTTTCCTGTCTAGACCCGAACAGCACAAGAGCATTAAATTTAGGGTGCAACAAATACTGAAAAAAGAAATTGAAAAAAGCGATTTGGTGAGGCTGCTTTCCCCATTGAGGAATTTTGGGTTTTTTCAGTGATGATCCCTTGGTTTGACTCAACCCATTTATCTGAGTCTTAGTTGTAGTTTCCTTGTGACCATTTCTTTGGTTTTTCCACTTCCACTAATGGAGAGAAAGGGAAGTGTAAAGAAAAAAGGCATCTTACTGTAGTTACTAAGAGTAGCAAAAAGCAGGCGACCACCTCTGAAAGGTGATTTCTTTCCTCTTTCACACACTTCTGCACTGCTGCAGGACCCCATCTTCTCCTCGCTCAAGCTGTTCACACAGGAGCTGGTCTCAGCCGAGGTTGTAAGAAGTGAAAATATCACTACAGTTTCTGCAGTGCTCATGTTGAACTCCTGCTCTGAGGCTCTGCAGGGAATAGAAGCAGAGGGTTTTGTTATGATGCAGCAACATCTGCAGATAGTCACTAAACAGGCCAGGCTGAGTGGCTAGGTCTCATGTTATGGGAAAGGTTACACCCTGATCATCAAACTTTTGGCAGGATTGTGCCTTGTAAAAATCACTCCCACTGGAAGCTTTGAGGCAGAGAGTGTCTAATTGAAAGCCTGACTTTTTCAGGAGAAGGAAGAGGGGGAGTTCAACCATGCACAGCAGCAACCTAACTTGGGTTTTCTTTTTTCATTGTTAAATGGATGCATATGCTGGAGATACTACAGAGGAATTTTCGAGTTTGTCAGGTTTCCCAGGAATGTCTTTGGCAAGTCTTTGTCTGGAAGGTCTTCTGGAGACTGGAACGCTTGTGCTCTGTATGCATATGTATATCCTGTAAGCTGGTAAGCTCAGAGAGCAAAGAAGGAATGTCACAGGCTTTTGGCCAGATCAGCCTTGGTGCACACATAGATTTCTCTCTTCCCTGCCTGTTAGCCCCGGTTCTTCCCTCCTGGCTACTTGTTTCTGCAAATTCAAATTTCTACATAAAATGAAGGTACTAAGTATGAGGTGAGGTCAGCAAGATGGCCTGGGTAACAGAAAGGTGGTTCTAGAAAAAATCTGTATGTATTGCATTATCTGCTCACGGAATTTGTTGTGGTACATCTTGTTACACTAGACAGTGGTTTTGTATGTGTGTATATTATTTGTGATTTGGGGTTTCCTTTCCTTCTTAAGAGGCAGGTTAAGATTGTGTGA
>VXBI01014662.1:1392067-1412660 GCA_013397375.1 Toxostoma redivivum | reverse complement strand
TTTTTTTTTTTTTTTCCTTTCATACTGAGAGAGCCTGTTGGATTCCAGTATCTTGATGCATTAAGGAAGGCAAGGCAGCTGGACTATTTCCAATAGTACTGGCAGACCTGTTGGACAGGAAGCTGTGTTAGACCAAGTCATGGTAGCCTGTGCTGGATCCCAGATGTACCCGGGAGCTCTGTGGTAAAGCTAGGAAAATGCAACACATGCTAGGGAGAGGACAGGTTAACAATGAGTATTTATACTGTAGCATCTAGTCAATTGTTGCTGAAGGAAGAAAAATAACTGAAAAAATACAGCAAAACTTTTTTTTTTTTTTTTTTCTCCAAATGAAAGTTCTTAGCTCTTCCCTTCTGTTAAAGATTTCACAGATCTTGAAAGCCTTAGGGGTATCTGTGTTTGAGGAAGGCTTGGCAAGTGAAAATACTTATGACCATGAAAGCCAGGTAATGAAAGAAAAAGCACATTTCATTTGCTTTTGGATGATGTTGGCATTGCTGGATGAACACTAATAAAATGGAGAATTAGGGATTGACTGAAGGGTCTTGAAGGAGTCAAACTGGATAAATTTATGGATACATGAGTTTATGCTTACAGAGAATATGGGTAAAAATAGATTGAAAGGCAAAGGAGAACACACTACAAATGATGAAACATTTTGCACATTTTCAGTTTTCAACTGGAATGGTTCCCTCTTTGAGCTGGTGATACAGTATCATCTTGTCCTGTCTGACTCATTAAAATTTAAGGCTTCTGGTCTGATCCTAAGGCAGAGGAGTAGTGATCTTACGTGTATCTTATAATGATCCTTGCCCAGTCCTTCTTGAAACAAAAAGGTTTCTCAGAAAACAGTTTATTCATGTATGTCTTTTTAACCTATTGTTAGGGTGCATTGTGGTGGAAACCTTGGCTCCTCCTGCTTCTAACTGTGAAAATTTTATCATTTGGAAGGTTTTTTTGGAAGAGACAAAGTAGGCCTATGGTTACTGCATTCTTTTGGCATATCTTTTAGGCTTGACATGTGAAATATAGTTTGAGCTCTGGACCTCTTCCTCCTCACCAGTCTGAAAGATCCAATGGAAATGTGAGATGTGTGAACTGTGGAGGATATAGTGTAGCTCCAAGAAAGAGAAGTGATCTTTAGACTTTGTAGATCTCCAATCTCCACCACTTTTTGGGCAACAAGATATGACTGGCTTCTGCCAGAAAAGTGGTAAAACTGCCAACTGGAGTGGATCAAGTAGGCAATTTGTAGCGCGTTGCTTGTTGTAACATGTTGACCATTGAAACGTTGGATCTCCTGTTCAGGATGTTGGTAATGAAAATTTCAATCACTTTTTCACTGCCTGCCCAGAGGGGCAGAGTAGCAATTTCTAGTGGTGATTGATGTGTCCCTGTTCACCCTGGTTGACTCCTCCAAACTAGCAAGAGAAACATTCAGGCTTTCACGAGGCTTTTCCTGAACCCATGGAGGCTGATCTGCAACACTCATTATTTTCTTTTGCTGATTGGTATAATTGAAGGCTCTAGCTTATGTCAACCATTAGAGAAGATCAAAAATAAAATGCTAACTTTATTATAGAAAAAAGATGATTGAATATGATATGATAGTGGGAAACTCTTGAAGCACTAGTATAATGTAGATCAGAAAAGTGAAAGATATTAAGCTCTTTTTTTGACTTTTGCTTGTAATTTCTTAGAAGTACTATACAATGGATCTTTGTCTGTAGGCTGCTATTAAGTGGAAGCAAATTCTATCCTGAAGTTAATTTCTATCTGTGCTTGGAGAGTTCATATTTCATGTTGAATTTTTTAAACAGATTAACAAAAACAAACGCCTTAACTCTTATATTCAGCACTTTGGGGTATCATTCTGTGTTGTGCCCTTGCTTTCAGTCTTAAAATTTTTTCAGAAAAATTTCTCTGAATAAGACATGACCACAGAAATCAGTTCTAAGCTTGTGTCTCTGCTAACAAGGCAAGTATATTGCAGTCATAAACTTACCTTGTAACATTTAAAAATAAATGTAGAAATGTATTTCAGCATTGTGCAATAATTTGTCTTTTGGCTTATTAGCATTGTATTGAACTAAATATAACAGTACTGTTATACGTACTGTTTCTAACACAGATGTCTATTGATATGGCTGTGACAACCCACATGTTCTTCTCCCTTCCCCCCATTTTTTTCGTGTTATATCATAAATTGAAGTAGATCGAGTGGGTTCTTTCCCTTCCATGAGAGTTCTTGGGGATTTACTTGATCATGGTGGTCTTCAGTCCGCATGTTGCTTTCAGCTTCTGACACCTTTGCTGTCACAATCAGTTTAAAAATTGTAGCAAAACTTTATGGATCTTTCTATCATGAGAGATATTAGCTGTGTATTGTCTTGCCTTTTACAAGGTCCACAAAGACCGTGTAGATGTGACTAGAGAAAATTGGGATGTTTGAAGTGTGCAGTGCAGCCCACACAGGTCTCCTGTCATATTCTCAGTGTCAGGAAAAACACTCCATCACTGCTAATGAAAAACAGGAATCTTACGAAGAAGGAGAGTTTGAATCCATCTTGCTGCAACTCAGTTTGAATACTAACTTAATTCTTCTAGTTCCACACCAATAACCACATTCTCTGTTGAGCCCCACTAGCCTTTCTTGGTTTTGGAGAGATTTTTTTTATTTGTTTGGTTTTGCTCCATTAGTGCAATTTTTGAAACTACAAGCTCTTCTATATGGATATTTTGGTCCAGGTACTCTACATTACCTTTTACACCAAAGTACCAACTAATTTGCTGCTAAGTATTTGCCTCTGTAAAGGGAAGAATGCAGTTCCATCAGGTGCACGGGAAGACTAGAAAATGAAGCCACTGCTGAGCACAGATGTGTTGGGGGTGCCTCAGTAATCCTTCCAAACAACATCCTGGCCAGCTAATTATAGCTGCTGAAATGTCTCAAAACATGGCACAGTAACAAGCAGTAACACCTGTCTGGGTGGGCTGGATGCAGCTAAACCTTATATTCCTGGTGGTGTTCTCTTTCTCTGAATCCTTTGTTTTTAATCCTGCTGTAGTTTAAACACCTGTCTATCTGGAATGTGTGAAATGTCGCTATTACCCATGCTAAGCTATTTTCTCACCTGCATGAAAAGACAGCTTTCAAGTAAACAATTATACATTGATACAACGATAATTAAAGAGGAATACATCACAGTAATAGAGTAGGATTGAGGTGGTAATTCGTCAGACTAAATGGTTCTTGGCATCAACATGGTGAGGAGAGAAAACTGGTGAAGTCATCTTCATTTCACACATTGGATGTGTTAGCAAAGTTGTGATCAGTGTTGCTGACAAGCTAAGAATTGTATATAACCTATTTTATTTACCATGTTGCCTTCTGTGTTTGCATTATGTACCATTCTTCCTTCTTTTCAGACAATAAATTCTTTGTGACCAGCAACTGTCATTGTTAGGTATTTGTATAGTGCCTGGCACAATCAGAACTAAATCTAATTTGAAGCTTTCTGTTACTGCAATGAAGATGCTTTAAATTTTAATTAAAGTCTACAGAACACTGTGACATTATGGGTGAGGTAGAGGCACCAAAATTACACCTAATACTGTTTTCCATTTAAGGTGGATAACACTACCTATTACTAAGCTTGTCTGATAATGTCCCACTGTAAGATCTTAAATTGCTTATAGGGTTCTGAAACTTTATGCATTTGAATTAATGTTTTCTATACTTATTGTTCAGTTTTCATAACACTTCAGGCAAGGTGAAGTATGCCAGCTGAAACCAAGGCTGGATTAAAAAAAATATTTTGTGCATTTTAATATTTACAGAACTTTTCTTTTAAATGTCTTCATCTCCCATGCTTTGAAGTAGCAATTTGGAATTCAGAATTTTGTTGAAGCTTGATTGCAAAGTAACTGTTTGAAAAGCTTAAAGTGTAATATACTCAGCGGGACCTGATAGACCTCTCAGCTTCCTGAAAGTTCCCTCCACACTGAGGATGCTAAACCGAATTTCTCTGTATTTGCACCTCTAATGTACTTTGGCTGGAGCTTCTGTTCTCCTGTTTTCAGTAACTTGGTCCATGTTGGGTTGGGGACCTGTCTGACTTGACTGCAGAATTAGCCAGAATTAGGAGTTCTGCCAGCATGTGGAGAACAGCCATGATATGGAGGCTGTGAAATTTCTAACTGGACATAATTTAGGAGATGACACTGAGAACCATTCAGATGGAGGAACAGAAATGGATGGAATGGTAGTATGGTAAATGTAGTCCAGTGAGCAGCCCACATTCAAGGATTGGATGAACAAAGAGATTGGCAAAAGGAGTGGGCTGGGAAGGGGAGTAAAACCAGAACTACTAGCATATAGGACATGTGAGAAACCAAGAATAGAAGTGTGGAAAGACAGATCAAGTAACTACTCCTGTGGAAAGTTCCAGACCTGAAATAGTGTCAGTCAGGGTCCAAAAGTAGGGGGGAAGCTAGTGCTGGAAGTCTGTAAGAATGAAACTGTACTGAGGAAAACAAGGAGAATGACACCTGAAATGCAGATGCGGAGACTGACTGTGTGAGAATAATGACACACAGATGAGGAGCAAGAATGGGAAAGGATATAGAGCTGAGAAGGGATGAGATAAAAATGGCTGCCTTTGGAGAAGTGGGCAGAAACCTAGGGGTAGTGACAGGACAGGTGTATATGATTGGCTTACTGACACAGTTTATGATGACTGGAGAGATACTCTGGTCTCTGCTCAGTGTAATACAAACTTCTGGCTTTTGATCAATGCATATGGAGTTTATTTTTCACATAGCTTTACTTCAGGATTTTTGCCCTATCTTTGTCCTTTTCCTCCTCTCTTCCCTGAATGGAAGGGTTGTAATTTTTTCATGCTGGCCCCTGAATTCATTTAAGGCACGGTGGATATTGGTGTCATCTCTCACTGCTTTATGTAACTAGCACAGTGTTTTTGTATTTGAATATTTCTATTTTCTAGCAGTTTCACTTCTCTTAGTGCATAGTCTATCCCATTTACTTAGTGATACCCTTTTCTCTTTTCTTGGCTTTTAATTGTTTCTGATTGTATTAGTTTGTTTTAGTTTTGTTTAGTTTTTTTTTCTTTTTCCTCTTTAGTTATCAAGCCTGGACTTGGCAAGTGGAGCTATAAGCAAGGGGAATGCAGCTGCCCCACAGAGCCACTGGTCACCACTCAACAAAAGAGGGTCACTGTTGCCTGTTCAGTCAGACACTCATAGAGATGACAAAAGATCTGTCTCTTCAGCAGTCAGGTAAGTTAAAATTGCTGCTGTAGCTTTTTGAAGGAGAATGCGATGCACTCAGAAGCTCATTTGTAATTTGTGTTTGGCTTCTTGCTCAGATGCAGGAGCACGTCCAGAGAAGGGCAACAGAGCTGGTGAAGGGTATGGAGCACAAGTCTTATGTGAAGCAGCTAAGGGAGCTGAGGTTTATCCTAGAGAAAAGGAGTATTTGTGGGGGGGAGGGGTGGGGAGGGCACAATACTGCTCTGTACAACTCCTTCCAAGGAGGTTGTAGCAAGGTGTGTGTTGAAGTTCTGTCAGAGAAGTTTAGATTAGATATTAGGAAAAATTTATTTACCGAAAGGGTTGTCAAGTATTGGAACAGGCCAGCTAGAGGAGTGGTGGAGTCACCTGAGGGTTTTTAAAACATGTATAGATGTGGTACTTAGGGACATGTTTTAATGGTGGACTTGGCAATGTTAAGGTTAACAGCTGGATTTGAGCATCTTAAAAGGAGGATATTTTCCAGCATAAACAATTCTATGATTCTAAAGGCTTAGTAATGGTTTCTCTCAGGTTTAGAAGCTAGCCCTATGAAAATAGGTATGTTCCCAGAGCTGTCAGGTTCCTGGTGAAATAAGGGCATAGATGAACATGGTAGATGAGAGGGAAATGTCTGTTTTTCCTTGATCATCTGTAAGTTTAAGTTTGCTGGCATTGAGACATGTATGCAGAATGCAAACTTAGACCTGATGCTGCAAAAATCTCCACTAAGTCCTCATCTTTATGCGTTTTTCTAGCATATCAAGTTTCACATTGATCAAAGATAGAGCAGGGTTTATCAGAGTTTCTTTTCCAGATGTCTTCTTTATTCTTCTTTATTAATTTTGTGCATTGGAATTTAAATTTATGGCTTATACACCCTTGGGAATCAGGGCAGAGGGCTGATTCTGCAGTAAAACCATTCTTTCCGTGATTCAAAGAGAAGCAAGATTTACTTGCAGGAGTTTGAATCTAGGAAGCTAAGAACAAGAAATACTTGCTGAAGTAACCAGGCTGGAATACAAGCCCAAGTCTGCTGGAGATCTGAGTTTCTTCCTTTGCCACTCCAATAAAGAATATTGATTCCTTTGCCTAGGTGTTCATTTTTATCTTTTAAAACAGAATAATAAAGTAGAGCTTCTCCAAGACATGAGTCTAGGTCTGGAAAGCACTGTGTATGTGAAAATACTGATTTTTATCACTGGTGCCTGAATTCTACTGGAAAATGGAGGGAAGTGAGAGAGGGAGAAACACAGTGCAGAAGGCATGTGATCCGAGTGGTGATCCTTTCCCAAATGGGTCCTTCAATAGAAAGATTGTAATGGGATTTGGAAAGCTCAAGTAAAATTGCTCTTATTTCATCAGTCACTACTTTTCATCCTGCCTAAAGAAGAGGAATGTGAGAAATGAATTCCTGGCCTGTTTCTGTTCCAGCACAATGTTTGCTCAGGGGTTTAAAGTTATTGAGAGAAGTGCTGGTGATTCTGCTCTTGGACCCCATCCAGGCAAGCTATTACTTAGTCCAAATAAAGAACCTATCCAACAGGTGTAAACTGCCTTCCCCCTCTACATGGCTTGGGAGAGCAGCAGCATGCAGGCTGTCCTAGAACTTCCATTCCCTTTTCAGCTCTGTTTGCACCTTTGTATGGGCTCACAGACAGAGTTGCAAACCCCATCACTAATGCCCAGATCTCCACTTTGAATGACTTCAAGGGCGGTGCCTCATCTAGCATTGTGTGTGTAGTTTAATGCCTTAAGTTAAAGCTTCTTCTGTTTTATTTTGTACAGCAGTCTGAAAATACTTCAGAATTTTCCAGTAACAACTGATAGAAGATTCCATCTTCAAACCTTTTATGAGTCATTTAGTCTTTCATTACTTCAGTTGCTCTGTTTTTATCCTCAGAACAAGAGTCAGGAAGATGCCTTAAGAATCCCTATTGAAATATTTTATCTTCATAAATAATAATTTCATCTTCTGCTGCTTTTATTGAATGGCCAAAATACTGAGGGTTAAGAGTTTTGTGTCAATCTGTAAATGAAAAAAAATTCTTGAGACAGTGCTGGTTTACTTGGTCTGTGAACTTGCATTCAATGAGAGAATTCCAAAAGGAGTATCAAGGTCATGATATAGGGAGATGGCTATCTTGTATTGTAAATGTCTTTTTTGCTACTTGATTTGTTACATTGGAGCAAGCAATTAATAGAAGGTCATCTGATGGGTGTCAGCCTGTGCTCAGTGCTGGATGACTGAAGAAAAGCTTCCTTTTTTGTTCCATTGGGATTCTCGTCTATCAGTTACAGAATTCAGCAAGGATGGAAATATTCTATGAATGGGTCTCTTATCTGGCTTGCACATAGCTCCAGTTCAGATATCTGTCTCTGAAGTGCAGTCCTCACAGTTTTTCTATGGCTCTGTGGTAAATTTAAGCCATTTTAATGCTGCTGAAGTTAGTTAGAAAATTTCGATGCTTGCAAAGCTGTAGGATTCAAGTTATTCTTTTAGACAAATCACCTTGCCCCCTTAATTCCCACTCTCCCCATTACTGACTTACCTAAATGTATCCCAAAAATGTATCTTGTGTTGTTTCCTTTTCTTTGCATGAGATAAGGTGCCAAATTAGTAGTCTGCTTGCTAAAAGGCAAAGGAGGTCTTGGGCTTGTAATACTGAGACAGAGGACCATTCTAGGTATGTTAAAATGTTATTTTATAAATCTGCACTGCTGTGCATTTTGAGATTTTCTTTTTGCCACTTTGTATAAGCAGTGACATTATTTCCACTCAAATGATGGCCTAACTTGTTGCTGCACCTCAGACAAAGAAGCCTGCAGAGCTGCAAAAGAGGTGAAATGTTCCGAGTTGTATGTGGCCTTACTTGTGATTACTGTGATGACTGTCAACCTCTAACACATTTGCTGCAGACCTGCCTTTTTTGCCCTCTGTATATCAATGAAGTTATGCCAAATCTGTTCCTTCCTTCTTTAATCCTAGTCCTGTCTCAGTGCCCTGTCTCATTTCTATCTCAGCTTCTCACTCAGTCCATTGGGCAGGATTGTCGCTCCTTCACATTCTGCTGTAAAGGCATTAAATGTGATTACATGTTTTGTAGTAGAGTTATTAAAGATTACCATATATAATTTTTATCACAATTTTAGTAATGTAATCCAAGGACCACAACCATGAAAGTGATTCCTTGTTATCCAGTGAAATTACTAGTCAACTAAAGCCAAGACCATACTAGAGCTGCTCTTGAAAAAGCGTTCTCCTGAAAGCATTCTTGGTTTCATAATAAAGTAAAAAATCAGGCGTTTAACAGAATGAAACTAGTTCATTCAGAACATAAACTAGTTCTGAATTACCTGTTAGCAAATATCCTGGGTTGTGAGGACAGTAGATGGAGGTTAGTCGACATTTCTGGCACTGGAATTTGCAGCTGCTATGCCACTATTTTTTGAAAAAGAGTGGGCTCCTTGGGCTCTGCAGGTCACTGAATCTCTAAGACCTGGACCAAAACTAGCAAGGAAGAGTCTTTCTAGCTGGTACAGATTTCTGTGTTTTCAGGGGTACCTTGGATTCAGCAGCAGCCATACTTGCTCATGTTCATCTTGTAGGATTCATAGGGGCAGTAAATTGGCAAAAATTTAGCAGTGAAATGGTTAGTGTTTTCTCCGCTCTCTGTTTCATTAGCTTCTTGCTCTTTCATAGCATCTATCTCAAACCTGAAGACTGACCTTGCGCTTCTAAACTGCTCAGCATGTTTTTTCCTTGGATTTTCTAACAGGATTTCTTAACCTAATTTGGTTAGGGCAGGCAGGCAAACTTCCTTGTCATCAGTCAGAGAGTAGAATGGCAGGAATTTATATTAGAGAGCCTGTGAAGAGCTACTGCAGTTGGAGAAAAGGGATTCTCCTCTTTTCCTGGCTTGATGTGTCTGAAATACTTCTTAGCTCATCATTTCTGCCAGGGTGCTCTGGTTCATCAAGAAATGGTGTTCTGTTGGTAGATTTGTCTAATCAGGTGTAAATTTATATAAAGACATGGTTTTTCAATTTTCTGGTCTAAGGGGGTTTTAAGTTTAATTTACTCTGGTGTCAGTCTCAGTGACAGTAATAGCAGCAGCTCTCAGGGCCTAACAGGTGGTGTGCGCCTGCTGTATGTCTAGGTTCCCAAACAATATCTGCTTTGGGTATTTTAACTTTTATTTTTCCTTTCCTAGAAGTATTAAATAGGGTGGAGAACCAGTAAGATGCTGTGTAGACATTTATCATGTCAGATGCTTCTGGGTCACATTACATATTTTTACTGCTCATGTACAAATCAACAACGTAGGTGCAGGAAATTCAGTACGACTTAACTACTAATTATGGTTCACTGATCTCAAGCCTTTGTGTCAAAGGGGCAGTTGGCTGTATTTGACATGAAGGAAGGTGAAAGTGGCTTTGTTGTTTCCTCAGTTTTTAATTTCAAAGTTTGGAGCTGTGGAATGTGAAATAAGAAATCATGCTTGGACCCTGACTAGACAGGCTCTGAAGAGCAATGAGAAGAGGGAGACTGAAATAGACAAAAGATGTGCAGGGTGATTCTTTAAACGTGATCAAAGCATGAGGACTTGATGGGACAGTCTTTCTTTTTTGTAAGACTCGTGAGCTAGACTAGGGTGGGCTTAGCATGGCAGAAGCAGCATGGGTGTTGCAGTTGGGTCTGTGAGTGAGAGTTAACTATGTATAGGCTTGCAGCTGGAAGTGAGGACGAGAATTCCCTAGGATGTTGGCAGCTGACACCAAGTCTTTTATAAGAATGAATCTCTTCTGAGTTACATATATATTGCCTTGTAGTTCTGGATAACTTTATTCTCTTCCAAATCGTTTTTTCAAGCTCCTTGCAGTTTCTTGCAGAGTGGAGGCTACCTAACTGCTTTCCAGTGCTGCATTTGCCAAGTGTTCGGAGCTATTTGTTTGCACAGCATCTATGTGTAAGGTAACTTGGAGGCTCAGCTATGCTGATGCCTGTGGAGGAAATGAAGGGAGAAAGCAGCAAGCAATGACAGTTGCTCAGGGGGCCCTCAGTTCAGTTTGAGCAAACTGCAGTGACCTTAACACCTCCCTGGCTAGGCACTACAAAAGTGCCAGAGCAGCAGGAGCCCAATAGCACTGAGTCCAGCCCTCTGCTAGCATAGCTATGTCTGTTTCTTGTTCCCCACAGTGCCTGTTCTCTTTTCTCTTTACCTTAATGCCTGAATTAATTAGATTTCTTTATTTGAGCGTGGGTTCAGTGATTTTTCTGTAACTTCTGTCTGCTTTGCCTCAGCAGCTCTGTCATGCTGATTCTACCTGTGGTGCTCGAGAGGCAGCATCTGAGAGCCCTGAATTTGGGGTTTATTAGTTCCTGCTCAGAGGAGGTTTGAGGAGGGCAGGTAAAAAATAGAGCTACTACCTGGGTAGCTGTACATTTTTGCAAGTCACCCTGTTTCCAGTTTCTGCATGTTCTCCCTGTGCATCCATGCATATTTGTGCCTGTAACTCCTGCCTCAACAGCCTCTTAGCTTTTGTTGGTTTTTTGGGATTTTTTTTAATGCATGTCTCCCAGGGTCACCAGTGACAACTTGTTAAGTGTGGAAGTGAATTGGCTGACTTAAACTTCAGAAATACATGGCCAGTCTTATTTTATATATATATATATATAGGTCACACTAAGGAAACTTGTTTTGTCAGGGCCAATTGCTCTCCGTCCTGCTTGGAAATCACTCTGGGCCTCAGCACCATGCATTGGCACAGTCCTCAAGGATCCCTGTTTCCCACAGCAAGGCCTTGGCTCTGTCTGTTTGGAGGCTCCAGGAGAGGAAAGGCAGAAATCTCGTGACTTGCCCAGACAGTCTGAGGCCTGGCCCTGCAGCCTCAGCTCCCCAGACGCTGTTGAGTCGGACTTGGCTGGCAGCCGCCTCACTGTTGCTTTTCCGAGGTAATAAGCGAGATTAATCACAGGACCCTTTCCAGAGGCAAAGGAGGTTTGTGCTGCATGCAGGGAGACCATAGGAGCCAGTGCTGGGGCTGTGAGCTGGAGGTGAAAGCTGGGGCCTCGCAGGGCACCAGTGGAGTTGTGTGTGTGGCCTCTCTACTCAGCTGCCTCTGGGAAGCCTTGCTGGAGCTGCAGCCTGCTGCCTCCCCTGGGTGGGCCCTGCCTGAGCACAGGGGCACAGTGCCTGCATTACCTTTGTCTGCTGGCCTTGGACAATTACATTTTCTGCAAATAACTCTCAAAATTTGAGGGGGACCAGGCTTCATTTTGACTGCATGACTTCCAGAGGAGATATGAGGGTCATTCCTACTATTCCCTACAACATACTAAGGAGAGCAAGCAGCCCATGTTGATTGGTGGAGGGGAGTGACAAGGGTCTCCTACCTTCTCCCAAACCAATACTGCATAATTATTTTGGGTTTCCTCTTTTCAGCTGCCTCCACAAACTAACCTTACCCTAATGTAAACACAGGATTTACTACTGTGGGCTGGGCTGCTAATCTCTTCAATTCTCCCATCCTCTGCTTCAGAGCAGCTATCTCCACCATCATCAGTACAGAAAATGTTCTGATGGGCATCAGGGAAATTCCCTTTCTGAGAGGGAGAGAGATTTTGCCCTGACTGCTAACAGCTGGCATGTAGTTCTTGCAATACTTTGTTCTGTGTAGTCTAGCGTTGATATTATCATTAAACATATATTTTATCTTCTGCAAAAAATGTAGTCCCATTGTTGTAGCATTGAGTTCCACAGGTGATACATATTCTGCAAAAGTTTTGTTTTATAATTCTTTCCCAAATTTTGCCAAAAGTTTCTGTACCTGTGACAAGATCATATGAAGACAAACAGAAATGCTTGATTTTTTTCTGCACTATTTAGTCTCTATCTTTTTATCATCTCCCTTCTTGTTTGTCTCTCCTAAGCTAAACAGTTCTATTCTTTTCAAATTTTAAATGGAAGTCTTCCTGGTCCTCTAATAATTGTCTAGCTATCTTTATGGAGATGACAAGAAATTAAAACAGTACATCAAGAAGGGGTAAAACATTAGTTTCATGTAAATAACACTAGTATCTTAAATTTCTATCTCAGCTTACATATAGCAGTATTTCGTTGGCTTCTGACCATACTAAACACTGAGTTTTTTATTAATATGCAGTTGTTTTTCTTTGATTGTTATAGTAAATGTCAAACTGAGCAACAGTTATAAGTTGTTCATTTTTTTTCAGGAATTTCTTTTTTTCCTTTCCCCATTCCTTGCTAGGCAACTCTTCCTGCACCAGTGGATTTTGTTGGCTGTGATGGAAGTTGCTTGATCTTTTCTGTTCTATTAAACACCTCATTCAATATGGAACAAGTTGAAATCTTCTAGTGTCTTGCATTACTTGACTCATAATGTTCCTCCAGTTATCCCTAATCTCGGAGGTCTTTGAAATACACTGTATCAGTTCTAGACATTTCATGTTGCAAAGTGACCAGCACACATCTTCCTTTCCTCCGCATTTATTTAAACCTCCTATTCACCATTAAAATAGTAGTTTTCCAGAGTGGTTTTCAGAGGGTTAATGTGCTTATAG
The DNA here is from genome assembly GCA_013397375.1 of Toxostoma redivivum. Lineage (NCBI taxonomy): Eukaryota > Metazoa > Chordata > Aves > Passeriformes > Mimidae > Toxostoma > Toxostoma redivivum. Next base: position 1,399,765 of record VXBI01014662.1, on the reverse strand, counting down.
TTCTCATGGGGGAGATGTACTCTGCTCCTTACATTCTTGTAGGAATGAGGGGACCCTATATTCTGGTGCTCTGTAGGAGTGGCTCTGGCTACAGCAGCCTTCCTCTCTGAAGGAGTTCTGAAAGGGTTACAAGGGAGCCTTGGCTGTTTCTTTGAGCTATTTGGAAAGGACGGGCCTCAGACAGCTTGGCAGGAACCTGAGGCCCTGTTTTTTCCAGCCCAGCCCTTCCTTCTGCACAGAGCTGTCAGGGAATCCCACGAATGTCTGGTTTTTCCCCTTTCCTAATTCTTTTAACAATATTTTTATCCATCTGTGACTCTTCCTCACACAAGGATCTCAAATTTTATCCATTGATTTACCTTGCATATAGTGAAATATAAATCAAAGCTGTGCTACCATGCCATAGCTTTTGGAATTAGTTCACAGTTGTGCAGCTGAGAAGGAAGGGCATTGGGAAGTTTCCCAGAAGAATGTCCTTTCTGGCATAGATCTTAGGGCAGGTCCATCTGGCCTAAGAACAGAGGGATTGAACGGGCCCATCTTTGAACTGTGCTATTCCTATGTGCTACAGTGAGGCACTCTGAAATCTTGGGGCTGCATGTTCTGTATCCTCCCTATCAGACATACAGAATGCTGCTTTGTAGAAATGGAAGTCCCCTTTTTAAGACAGGCCTATGAAAGACAAGATAGGGTTAGTGACTTTTCCTTCATTTGCCTCAAGCTCTCCTGGACTGTCCTGAAGTTGAAGTCATTGTGAATATTTTGAAGATTTCCAAGTCTGCCCTATACATTTTCACTTCAAGAAAATGGAGGTGTACTGGGCAGTGTGAGAAGGGAAGTTTGGTTACTTGTGAGAGCCAAGGTCTTGAACAGCTGTGTTGAAGACATTGGTGTTGTACAGCTGAGGAAGAGAAATTTAATTAGGATTATATTGCTATCTCAGTAAGCCTGTCCAATGCTGGGAGTAGGGTGCGATCTGAGTTCCATGTAGAAAGACCTCCAGAAGGCAGCCCTCTTGTGGGGCAGTCCCTGGACACCCCTACAAAGTCAGCAGCCAAAGGGCCTGGAATCAAGCTCAGTTGAGTTAAAGGTTTCAGTGACCAAGTACCAATGCCAGAGCGGGAGATAGCAAAAGGGGCCAAAGAGTTTTCCTTCCTAGTAGGCTTTATTTTGGAGCTATCTTCCATTGTACAGTGAACTTTCCACCAGCAGTGCACATTCATATATTGCATCCAGACCAAGGTCATGCTTTAGCTTGGCTGCCTCAAGATGAACAATCTTCTTTTTTGGTGTTTTGTACTCTGATATAAATGGGAAATCCCTGCAAAAGAATGAAGAAACCCCTTTCCTGTCCCTGAAAATATTAGTTGGCCTTTCCCGTGAAGATTCTGCTTTCGCCTAATTTCCCTTAGCTTTCTGACTGGTAAAGTTTTGTCTAGCTGACACCAGAGCTTGCAAATTGAATGCTGTTTGCTCTATGTCAGTCTGTTATTCTCCAGAGTTTCTCTGGGCTGCAGGTATCAAGCAGCAGCTGTTTGTGAACCATGCAGGGGATCCAGTGTTTAAAAGACAAGAATGTCTTTTAAAAAAGGAGAAGGGAAGAATGTAAACAAGTCAGGATTATTTCAGTTCCCTTCTGTATGTGGTGACAGCTTTGCTTGGTGATCCTGTTCGGTAGGTCCTAGGGGTAGATATGTTGTATAATCTGAAGAAGATGCAGCAACCAGAACTCCACTGTGGAGCACCAACTTTTTAGGGAATAGTGCGGCTTATAATAATAACACTTTTGGTTACTAGTACTTTTCTAGTCTCTACCCAACATTGAATACTATCAGCCATTGAGTAGTTGGACCAAAATGCTCTGGCTAAGAGAACTGGTTGGTAATGAGCAAGAAAGCTCACTCAAAAAACTCGTTACTGGATTGTCCAGAACCGGTGCCAATTACAAGAATTTGTACTGTGCGGTGTCAGGATGGAAACGTCAAGAATTGTTTAATACAAGCAGTTATTTCTAGCATTTTGCTCTGTAACAGTAGTTGAAAGATATATTCTTAAAAAAAAAAATGGCAGGGGAGAGTGGGCAAAAAAAGCTAGGTAGTTCTAAAAGATACAAGTTTCCAGACACTTTCCTATTGCACACATGGCATTTTTATGAATATTTCTTTTCCAAGAACTGTTCACAGCAAACCAGGTGGGAAGATGCCAGGCCAGCCTGGCTGATTATTATCTATTTAAAACTGACACTGAGACAACAACCTTCAGTAAAAGGAATTTAAAACTAAGAGAGCTCTGCTGGATAGTTGGTCGTGTGAACAGTCTCCCCAGGGAAGTGGGGAGCCTGCCAGAGTGTTTGAACAATACTCTTGGGCACATAGTGTGACTCTTGGGGTGTCCTGTGCACAGCCAGGAGTTGGATGTCAGTGATCCTTGTGGGTCCCTTCCAACTCAGGATATTCAATGATTCTGTGCTGCTTGGCTTCTTTGCTTGAATTTCAGATTGCATCTGGCTCAGTAAATGTCTTCTACACTCCTCTTTCTATCTTTCTACTCTCTGGCACATGGGACTTAACTGAAAATTTAGTCAAAGAAGATCTGGCAGTGCTGCTCATGCTGTTGGCAGTTGTCTGTCAGGGATACTTTGCCTGAGCGAGATTCATCTTTTAAAGCAAAAGAGCTGTGACTTTCTTGGTCCAAACCTTTTGTATGCATAAAGATTTCTTTATTTGCTTACTGAACGAAAAAAAAAAATAGAATCTTCTCTGTGAAGAACGTAGCCAAGCTGGGGCATGAATGTCTTCAGTGCTGAAAATTTGAGTCTTCTCAAAATTCAGCTGAGAAAATTTTCATGTTTGGTAGACTATCTAAAAAGGAGGAGGAGATCTCAAGTCTGGACCATTTGTTTCATTTTTGATATTGGGACAAAGATGCTGGTGGGTAAAGAGGTGTCAGATTACCTTCATTTAGCACTTTGAAAAGTTGAAGATGCAGAGATTTGAAATAGAGTCAGTTTAGGAATTTTGTGTCTTGCTACTGGTACTTAGTTCAGAAAAACTTTTCACAGTCAAATTCTCAATTTTAAATTAGATTTTTTTGTTACTTTTTGAAGACCATGTACTCCTTAGTGGAGTGACTTATACTTCCCATTGCAGTTTCCTGAAACTTCTTAAGCTATGGTGTTAGAAAAACCTTGAAATAACTTATTAGAAAGAATGTTCTGTTCAATAAATTTCTGATCTTAGCTCTGCTAGACATTTGGGTGTGATTCTTTGAGAGTCTCATGATGCTAAAGATTCTGGCTTCTCTGTAACTATCTTTGGATGGATCATAATTTGTACAATTAAAGACTTTCCGATTCAGGCAGTCAACATGATGAAGAGAACACAATCTCATCTTTTGTGAAGAAATCATTAAATTGAACAGTGTATGTGAGAGATTTAAGTGGCGGCCCAAAAACTCAACCCCAAAAGTGATTCTTCATGGACGTTGCTTTTCTTAAGATTCAGTGCTTTGATGAACATGTCCCTTTCCAATAAGGAACTTCATAGAATATCTCCAGGATATTCTTCAGAGGAATGAGATTTAGGTTTCTTCTATCCGTGATCCCCCCAGCCTTCTGTTTCCAAAATTCCTTACCAGAAAATCAAGGAAGTTTATACCTATCCCTTAGGAAATTCCAACAGAGGCTGCCAATTAAGATTTTTTGGAACAGCGGTCTTTCATAGAGTTTGGTTTTGCATATTGACAATTTGCTTATCTTTCTTCAAAGCTGAAAAACCTCAAGGAGGAGCTGTGTTTTAATGTGGTATTAGTTTTGCTAAAATGGGAATAATAACTTCTCTTTTACCAGAGTTCACAAATATTTAAATTTTTTATTTTCATTTCTATAAGTAAGCAGATATAATAAATTTAAAAGTATTAGGTAAAATAATAGATACTGATAAAAATAATTTTGAAAACCCAGTTTTAATTGTTGGATTATTCTGGTATATTTAAAGAAACTTGGATCCAATCCATCTTTAGTCATTTAAATATTTTATTTTTCTGTTTGGGACATTGTTTGAATAAATTATTTTGCCTTTTTCAAAGGTCAGAGTCATGTTTTCATTTGTTTCTGAAATCCCACTTTCCTGCTGCTGATAATAATGTGAATGACTTAAATATGAAAGTATTCTCCACTATAAAGAAAACAAAATTTATACATCAGTTTCTAGGTTGTTTTGAGATGTAGGGGACAGACTATGGTTCATGTAGTGCAGAGGTTTTCTCTATTGATATTTTTTTAAATAGAAAACAAGAAGTTAACATTCTATATTCTCTAAAGCATTGCAAATCCTGAATATGATTGTAAACATTACTGAAAAACATTTCTGTGAAAGGGAAAAGAATCACCACTTTCTGTGGTGCTGGGTGTTTTGCTGTTTGTATGTTTTACTCTGAAATTACCTAAACTCCTGGTATCATGTAACACTATGAATTGTGAATATTTATGCTTGTTGCTATATAAGGCATGTTTGTGTATTGTTTGTCAAAATCTCACTTATGTGAGTGTTTATGGTGTCCGTTGTTTGGTAGCAAAACCAGGTACCGACTACTTGTATCATTCATTTTCAGATTTTTTTCTAACAGTTACCTTTATGTGAGGTCTTGCTTACTGTCTTATACAAAACAGCTCTCTAGAGCCTTAAACACGGTACACAACATGAAGGTTAACTTCTTTGCAAATGTTTCTCTGTTCACCTCAAGCCTCCTGGAGGCCCACGTTTGGAGTCTTATCTGCCTGTACTGCAGATGAATTTTCTCTGAAATGTACCAGTTGTGGCCATTGAGTCTGCTCTGTTTAGAGCATTTGCTGAAACATCATGAAAGGCATCAAATATAGAGAAGCAGTATATAATGGAGATTTCTTGATGGACACTTGTTATTTTTCTTGCTTGATGTGTTTTATCTATGATAAGAGAGAAGTATTGAAAGGACATTGTTCCACGAGTGGCTGGAGTATTTTAGTCTGCCCTTTTAAGGGATTAGCATCTGCATCTTTCTGTTCATGCTCAGAATTACATGAAATCACTTGGTGGAATTCCTGGGGCAGAGATTCCATGGTTCCCATCTGTGTTCCTGTGAGTCTGGGAGCTTCTGACTAATTATGCAATTTTCTCTGTACTTGTAGGAAACAATTTCATTTTGGCTCTAGAAAAAGGGATTGTGTTGGAATGGAATATGGGATTGTGTAACTTTTTTCATGTTTAACCACAAAATCCACAAATGAAAGCTATTGCACTTCCTCTGAAGATACCTACTCTTGGCTTTTGGTTTTCAGAGTCATTAGAATTATTCAACCCCCATACACAGTCCAAAAAGACCTATCAATTGGAAGGCTTACCCAAAGTCTGTCATTAATGAATCCAGCAAAATTGCATCTTTAAGGAAGTAGCACCATTCCTAGATACCTATTCTCAAACCCCAAGGGGAAAAGAAGGATATAGTATGCAGTTGGGATGACCAGCAGAGCTGGCACAACTGCTTCATAGACTTTTCTGTCTGTGCTGGAGGAGAAGACATCATAAATACAGGTGCCTGGTCACATGGAGGTAATTTAAAAGCTTTTTTCCTGGATGTTGCAAACAAAGCTAGTGCTTACAGTCTCTACCTCATATCCTACAGTTGTAGGTAGAGACAGAAATCTCATGAAAAATACTTCAGGCAATGGGTGATCAAGCAAGTTTTGTGCAACTTTTGAACATCTTCCACAGACAGGATCTGACAAGAGAGGGATCTTTCAATGAATACTGGACAAGTCTGGGAACTGTGTTTTAAAATGTGCTGTCTCATCTCTTGGTACTGCACAATATAATTATCTTAACATCCTTTTACTCATCTTCCTCTAATGACAGACTTTGTCTGTCATCAGATGTATCAGTTTCCTGCAGAAAGATTTTGTTGACCCAGTTTACTAAGTTAAGCCTGAGCCTTTTCTGTAGTTGCAGAGTTTAATTATAAATTTCTTTTTCTCAATGCTTAATTGTTTTCTGTCAGCTGGCCTTCTTGGTGTGTTGCTGCCTGCCAGGGAAAAGGAGACAACCGAATGATTCGGGGCTCTCCCATGGTTTTCCACTCCACCACCTGTTTTGGAAGTGGTTGTAGAATTGCCAGACACACTGAAGTGGTTACTGTACCAGCTCCTAAAGAAGCTGAAGGGGCGGAGTGGTTCTTGCCTGATGGGTTTTGAAAGGGAGCTGAGACTTTGATGTTCTGTTTTAGCATCTACTAGATATAGTGCCTCAGCCCTATACAGCACTTGTGGCCCCAGCCTTCATGCATTGTATACTTCTTTACACTGCCAGAATGGAGAGAAGAAAATAAAATAAATTAAACCAAGAGTATGGGCATTAGCAACAGTATTGTTTTGTTATATTTTACACTTTGGATTATAGTGCCATGTGTCTCATGCCAGTGAAGTACCTTGCATTTAATTGGGCCTATTAAAGTAAGAAATGTATTTCACTTCAGCTTCTTTGCCTTTGTAATTGCTTCTTCCTCATCTCTTCTGTTTTATGTCTGCTTCCAAAATAATTGTAGTAATTTTAGTCTTTTGTTCTGTAATGACTACATAAAATAGGCAGAGATTTACATGTATGGTGCACCAGAATTCCTTGCTTAGTTTAGAGAGACTGGGTCATCTATCCAATAAGGGTTGAGGGAGACAGAGAAATGTGGTGGTTAAACCAAGGCTTCATATAAAGGCTCTGTTAAAGCAGCTGAAGGCAGTTTGCTGGGAATTTCCCCTTTACTCACTTAACTCTTCACTGCCAGAAATAAGATGCTGTAACTCAATTTATTCTATTAATATTGAACTTTTTTGTGGTAATGTGAACCCTTCTCTGATTTTTCACGTTGAAATATTGGTTTACTGGAAATGCTGGAGGCTAAGCTCTGTTTTCAGGTGAAGAGGCAGATAGATCCCAATAGTAAGAGTGAAAGGGGGACTGTATTCTGTATTGTTTAAAACCAAGAGACCAAAATTGTGATAAACTGGAACGATGTCTTTTGGCAAGGCAATACACTTCTGTGGTATTGATCTCTGGAGGACCAAGTCCAAAAACATGGGGAGATTCTTGCTCTGCAGTACTAGCTTTTCTAGGTAAGGCTGTATGAATAAATACAAGCCTTTCTCGTCTTTTTTTGCAGCTCTTTATAATACAATTCTGGTATGTCATCACTCAGGCAATAAATGGGGACAGATGCATAGAAATTTTTGGGAGGGAAATGCCACTATTAATTCTTCATCTTTGTTTTAGTGCTGGCTATAGAATTTTTAAATTTTTTCTCTTCCCATATTGAAAATCAATAACACCTAAATCAAAATTGAACCTGCCATTCTGTTCTGAAGTTTTTTCTTAGGCTTCATTTTAGCTATCAACAAAACACAACGTATTTGCTCTTTTCTGAAAAGTAGTTTCCTCCAAGGAGGGTGTCTTTGAGGATTCTTAGAAGGAGCACTACAGATCTGGAAAACTTCTGTCACTTTTAGCCTGAGAAAGTTATTGCTAGGAATTTGTGCTGCCTTGGTTGAAATAAGCACTTTTATAAAGTATCTTCCATTACCTCTAAGGAAGTTGGGTGGAGAAAAATTGCACTTACTTTTTGCAATACAAATACAGTGCTTTGTGGCCATCAGTGGGGCTTGCGGTGATTTAAAAA
>VXBI01014662.1:1331433-1392044 GCA_013397375.1 Toxostoma redivivum | reverse complement strand
AAAAAAAAAAAAGAAAAAGCTGTAAAACAACAAGCACCAGCCCTGGTGTTGCTTTGGTGTCAATGTGCCATGCTGCTCTTAGGATGGCTGTAAGTCTGTAACAGGATAGTATCACTCTGTGGTCTCTGTATAAGAAAAAATAATCTCTCTACTTATATTTTTAAATTTCCTGCAGTGTGTGGGATAGGATGGTCTCACTTATGCAGCATATACATTACCTGGGCCAGCTTCTTCAATAGGTAACAACTCATGCTAGATTCTCTCTATGTATCTGAGCATATTCCATATTTTACATACATTCCATATTTTACATAACCACTTTTTTATAGCCTTTAGGAAGTGTGTGCTGTAACAGACAGACACTTCTTCCTCTAGTCCATTGTTAATGTTCAGGGAACCACAGCAGGTGAATCGATCTTTGTACAGACAGTGGAAGTAAAAGACTTCTCCCTTAGCTCCAGCATATACAAACTGCAAAGGGAACCTGAGGAGGAAAAAAAATTCAGTTTAACAGGTGGGATCACTCCTGGATACACTCTATTTCATGTTATACCTCGTTACCTTATAGAAATCCACTTGAGGGACAAGGAAAGCAGAAACTCTGTATACATGTGGAATTGAGTTTCTAGCATAGGGCAGGTAAGAATGCTAGAGGCACCACTTTGGCCAGCATGTGAGTATTGTCAGGTTTGGGGGACTCTGCGAGTCTATATTTTTATTGGGAAACTGACTCAGCTTCATGACGTTGGATGTATGTTGATAAAATTCAGTTGTTTCAGGGTAGAGATCTCTTTAGGACCTTTACTTTGCCCTTGTATCAGTGCTTGTAGAATTGTTCAGAAACAAGAGACTATTAACCAGAAGCCTTCAGCCTCACAACAAAGGCCCAGAGAAGTGCCCTTCAGTTCTCGTTTTGTATTTTTTTGTCTTTTACTTTATTTCAGCATCTAGATATTAAACAGCTTCAGTTGTGTTACTGAATGGTAGCATAGCAGATGTATCTTACTGGGTCTCTATCTCTTTTACCTGGAACGTTTTTCTTAATATAATTGTGGCCAGCTGGCTTTCAGGTGACACTTTCCACAATCCCTGATTAGGTGAATTTGTAGATGTTTGCTCAGGAAGTGCAGAACAGATTCTGGCCTTCCCTTTAGGTATATAGATTATGAATGTAGAGGTGTTGCTTCTTTTGTGAAGTTCTCTTATCTGGCTGTAATTCCTGAAATGTACAGTCATGATTGTCAGGCAACTTCAACTGTGTTGTCCCCATAGAACGACCATCTAAACTGACAGATTTATCAAGTCTTCTCTAAGAGACACTCATAAGAGAGTCTTCATCTACCACATAACAAGGTGATAATTGTACTGGATGTCAAGCCAAGTTAGTTGGTTTATTAATTTCAGTGCAAATTTTGTGGAATCTGGAGGCTTAACATGCTCTTTAGCAGTTTCAATGTACTAGATATTTAATATTTAGGCAACAAAATAGCCAAAGTAAAGTGCATGAGATGTCTCTACTACTTGGTCATATGGCACTAAAATTTTTGTCCTAACCCTGCAAAACTCAACAGACTGTTTTTTGTTTGTTTGTTTATTCTTCTCAAGTGCTCTAGATTTCGACAGTGTAGCCCAATTGGAACTTTTCACTTGCCTCTTGGGATTTAAAGAGGAGCCTGAGCTGCTTTCTTCATTCCCTGTTTTCTTACTCATTGGGATCTTGCAGCTGCTGATTGAGCACATATAGCAAAGAGCACCACACTCTGGGAAAGCTTATGCAGGAGGAAGCTTAATGGAAAATATTAGAAGGAAAAAATGTGTTTGATGGACTTTTAATATAAAAAAGGGGGTAAGAAAAGAAAAGGAGGAGGGGGAGATTTATTCACTGTAATAGGAACCAAATGTTGGCTGGGACAGCAGCTACAGTCTCACTCTTTCCCTGTAAACTCTATGAGCGGCTTTTCAAAGGCATAACAGGGTGCAGGGCTAATTTAGTGGTCCTGACTTAACCCCTGCCTCTCTAGAGAGAGAGGAGTATGGTATTTCAGGAGAGATTAGTGACTTTAATTACAGGCTCAGTCAAAAGCAGACAGATAACAGTGCCCATTTACTGTTTTCATCCTTGTGTGCTACTGCTGCTATCCACCTGTAAAATGCAAAATCTGCTTGCATAAAACACTAAAAAAGGCTTTATGTCTAGAAATAAATAGAGCCTGTAAATCTCTTTTGGTTTGGTTTTCAATAAACTTGTCTACAGTGAAAAACTAGAAGAATGTTGTTACAACTCATGTTCATCAAGTTGGCCCACTTGATTCATGCTAGGTTTTTACAGTGGAACCTCCTCAGTGAGGAATACCTTTCCCATCTATAAGTGGTGCAGTACTGCATCTAATTTTCTGGTGCTTTGATTCTGTGAAGTATGTATATTCACACCAGAAATTCTGCCTGGACTAGGATAAGTGATCAAATTTAAGATGGCACTTAACACATATTCTTAGTCTAAATGACTTACCTTAAAAAAAGCAGATCCAGACAGTACAGTGAGGTAAATTAATTAGGTCCACCCTGCTCTGTCTGAACTTCCTTAATTAATTAATACTTTAAAATTGGGGATAGGGTGTGTGGGACCACTCAACACAGTTCAGGAAGTTGCATGTCAGAGTTAAGCAGGTAATCCTCCCCAAAACTTCCTTGTGACACCAAATGTTACCAGGTTTCTGTTTTAGTGTTACTGTATATACGTCTTGCTGTTAAAATATTTTTGCAGGCTCTGTGTTTGCAGATGTGGAAATACGTGCAAGAAACATGAAGGCAGAAGAGCCTTCCACTCAGTAAAGCTCAACCCTGTGTTTGCACTAATTGAGGGTAGAAAGGCTGTATGATTTTGTTAGTCTAGGTCACTTGGAAGAGATATGCTCAGTTACCTTCATTATCTTTCCAGTGACCTGATGAGCTATGAATAGGATGAAGACACTGAACTTTGCAGTCAGCTGGCTGTTGGTTATCTTTTTGATTCATTCTTTCTGCTAGTGAATTTCAGAGCTGCCATGTATAAAGAGAAGAAAAAAAGTTTTGTTTTTTTGCCTACTAAGTATTCCCCAGATCAGAGAGAGTGACAGTATTTTGTAATACGCATGAATCCAAGGATGCTACTAGGGGCCCAACAAAAATTGTCTCCACTGAAGGGTAAATATTTGATTTGATTTGCTGAGACTGGCATGTTTAGTGACTCTGATTGATAGTGCCAGCTAAATCCAGGACTATCTGAGATAGGTTAGGCCTTTCCTGAAGAGGTTTTACAGTGCTCTGTAATTTCATTTTGCCCTTCCCCTCCTAGACTATGAGAAGGCTGTTTTGGTGCAACCTCTAACCTAGCAGATTAGACACTTAACACTCGTGACCTTGCCTGTATATGGAGATCTAGGATGTAAAAGGCACTTAATTCCCATCTGCATTGCCTTTGTTATAGGAAAATACTTCTATTCCAAAACTCAGGTTTATCAATGGCGAGGAAACAGCAAGAATATTTTTCAGAAGCTAGGGAGCAGGAAGTAAATTATCCAGCAACATATACCAGAAAAGAAGGAAGCCTGTGGGCTATGGTAGTAGTTGGAGAAAAAAGTGAAGGAGCAGGAAGTCAGTGGGCTTTCCTTGTATAGCTATTGTGCATGAACATCTGGAATAATAAAGTGGAAAAAGTTCACAGAAAAGCAATGTGCAATCAAGGCCAGAAGGGGCTGAGTTGAGGAAAAAGAAGGGAGCTAAGTGTGCCAATGTTGGCTGAGCTCAAAGGAGGCATAGTTCTAGTAGTGAAGGTTTAGTCCTGAAATAAGAGAAATGTCGTATAATAAAACAGTGAAAATTCAAGTTTAATTGGGAATGTTGGGGGGAATTCTTGATGCTGAATACATACCTGCTTGTGGAGTTGTGCAGGTGAGTGTTACACATGGACTCTTACAGCCACTGAAACGTGTTGGTCCGGCACCACAAGGAGATGAGCTGGATGCTTTTGCTCACATATGTGTTCCTGAGTAAAATTCTTAGAACAATTTCAGTTCTCTCAGCTGAAAGGGGGAATTGTGAGAATAGCAGAGGGGACTCCTGACATTTGCTAGATATTACGCATATTAAAATGTTCTGGAATGCTTGAATTGTGCCTCTGGTAGTTCTTATGGTTAACCTGTGAATGGATTTGAAAATTGTAGTTGAAGGCACAAAACTTTCCATGTTTTTTGCCTAAACCAACTCAGTCCTAAGGTTTTGCACATGGATGTTACACGTCTGTTTTCTTGGGACACAAATATACTGATGGTAAGAGCACCTTCTGTAGGTAAAAGTAGCTTTAGCTGCTGGGAAAAGGAGGAGCTGAAGAACTAAGGCTGAAACATTTCATGGTGCCTCATCAGTAATTGAGGATAGTTTGATTGATGGTCTGTGACAGAAACTCTCCTGCATCTCTGTACCATGTCTGCCATGGGAGACTGTACTTTTCACTTTAAACTGGATTTGGACCCAAAATGCAGTTCTGCAAGTTTATTGTGCCAATGCAGCCTTAACAAGCCGGTCATTAACTTTAAGAGCTTTTCCTTAGCTTCTCTTGAAGAGTACAAAACTAGATTGCAGGTCAGGTGATGGCATCCTCATTTTATACAGGCCATGTGCTTCCTGCCCCTTCCCTGTTTCCAAGTACCTGTACCATGGCGGGTTCTGGACAGCTCCCAGTGCCTCAGATCTCCAAAATCCCAGGTTTAGCTCTTTTACAAATATTCAAAATGCTTTGTTTTTCCCTTGTGTTTGTGAAACTATTTTTCTTTGCCTTTGTAGCACAGCTCATGCTATGTTGCAAAGCAGGAGGTTTTTAGAGGCTTGCACGTTCCAGTAACCAGAGCTACAGTCCTTGCTAAAATGTAGACTTGCTGACTAAACTGCACCAAAGCCACTTTTTCATAGACACTTCTGATAACAGCAGAGGCCAGGAACGAACCATTCTCAAAGACTTGTTGCTCTGTTTTTCAGTTTTTAATTTATTGCTTTTGAAGCTGAGGGGAAGAAAAGAGGAAGAAAGACAAAGAAAGGCCTCAAGGCAAGCGAGAGGCCCAAATCTTCTGCATCCCAGCCAGGACCCCAGCGTCCTGGGCTTCATCCCACTCTGTTTATCATTGCTCTGTAGCCAGCCCCAGTCTAGGACCTATTGTTAGGGATGGAAGAAGCATGTAGTATGCCAAAGAAAATGTTCTGTGTTTTTCTGAGTGCCTGAACATAAGTCAGCAGGATGCTGGGAGCTGCCACACTACACAAAATCATTAGTTACTATGCCAACTACTTTCTAGCAGCTGGTGCTTACCAAGGATTTGTACTGAAAACTTCCTAGACTTGTCATACCATTTGAATGCCCTGTGGGAAAGAAACTGCTGCCCAAGATTGTCTTGCATTCTATGGCAAGGTGGGAGCACTGATTATAAATGCACTGGGTTCCCTTATTGCAAGCAATGGCTCTTGTTCCTCCTTAGCTTCAGCCTGTACAGGAAAGGATGCAAAGTACTTTCATTGTCAGCTTGTTTCCTTGTTTAGTAGGAAAATAATTTCTCAGTTTTCTAGACCTGCAGACATATTGATTTCTGCTGTGATCCTATCAGTTCTCACAAACTAAGCAGAGTTAAACAGGAATATTCTTCATGAATGCTGAAGTTTCACTTACACAATAATTTGAGCCTAGTTTGCACTGCCTTTCAATGGGATGTAGACACTTCAAGTACTTCTAAAGTACCTGCTTAGTGAGTGATATGGAGAACACCAGTGTACTTCTAGATTGGTATTGTTGCCTGCCACACAGGAATTGCTATCAAGTAAGTGCCCAGCTGTGCCATTGGAAGAACACTTCAGTTGAAATATAAATGTAAGCCTGATGTGTCATTCTTTTAGTACAGAATTGCTGTTTGTCCAATAGTTCTTTGTAACTATGAGATCCTCAGTGACTGATGTTCTGGGGTCTGTTCTTGTCTACAACTTCAGTCCTTGGAATTCCCTTCAAGTTCTTTTGAAATGTGAACAAAAGCCAGCTATGGAGACTGGATTCCAGAGACTTTTTTTCTGTAATCAATGAAAAAATCCATTAACATTTCATTAGTACTTAGTATTTTAGTACACTGACATTAGCTTCTAGTACAGGTTTAAGTAGCTGATTGCATAAAGGCTGCTTACATCAGAAAAGAGCTAATGAATTGGAAAAAAGAACTAGAATAGGAAGGTAGTTTGGAACCAGAAAACCTGGAGATGTATGTATGGTGTTCTAGTCCTTTTGGGCTGGATCCCAATCATAATTGCGTGGTGATTTGTTGCAAATAGTCTCACAAGCAAACCTGTATCTTCCATGGTACAAAAAAACTGCAGCAGAGATGTTTTATGCTGTCAGTGATTTGGAAGAGAGTTCTGGCCCAGCCTTTATGAAAACTACAGTTGAAAGAAGGGAACAGAGTGGGTTTCTTGCCAAAAACACTGAGTAGCCTGAAGAGCCGCTGGAAGGACAGAATCTTGCTTACAAAGGATGGGCTATAGTGCCAAATGCTGAGATTTCCTGTGCATACTGCAGGCCTGAATCCTGGCCAGGTGTCTAAACTAAGCAACTCATAAATAATTTCGAGCAAGCTGTGAGAAGATTGCTCACAACCAGCCTGGCTGACAGAATGGAACTAAATCTTTTCTGGTGGCACAGGCAGGAATTTCATATTTCCCATTTGCATGCGTGTGCATCTGTGCCTAAATCTGTTGTCTGTACATGTGAAGAAATGAATATTCAATCATTAGTGTTCAAGCAATAATCCTGAATTGAAAACAAGCAGGTCTATAAGTACTGACTCTACAATCCTCTTTTCCATTAGGTGTGGGGAGGCTTTTTCTGGTTATTTTTGGCTTTGCCTAAAACACTGTTAATTTTGAGAAAGCTTTTAATTCAATTTGGGGTATTTATACAGTCTCCCTAAAAAGTGAACTCTTTAAAATCCATTAAATTTGTGAGGTCCTCTACAGCTGTTTTGCAGCCTTCATTGTGGTACTGAATCTGTTGTCATTTCCTTAGGCAGAACTAATTTCTGCTTCAGGGTGCAAAAGGTAATTTTTTAAGGGTTGTCATTTTTTAATAAATCATCCAACAGGGAGAGACTGAGAATAGGAAATGCTCTGTGATGCATTCCCATGAACATGGCAAATAGACTGAGAGCTGGAGCGTGTCTCTGGCAGCAGTGTATTGAGTCTCAGATCCTAAGCCTGTTCTGTACTGGGGCAAACATCGCCATAGATGTAATATCAGCACTTGATAACATGTGATGTGGGGACTTTACAAAACTGCAGGTGACATATCTCTTTATGAAAGTCACCCCAAGACTGGCAAATATACTGGCTTTCTGTTGTCAAGTATTGTATGTTTACATTCTAGAAGGTTGAAGTTATGTTTTGCTACATAACACGTAAATGCAGAATAATGCATTTACTTTGATTTCTGTCTGTAAATAAGGAAAACCCGTAGAAGCCAACAGAAACATATTCAGTCTGGAAGGATTCTGCAGGCCATGAGGATAAAATCTGCTTAGGCAAGCAACAGTGTTTTCAATATAATGTCTAGAATATAAGTAAGTGTTGTTTCGTTGTGTCGTGGAGAGAAGGTATTGGAACCACAGGGAATTGTGTACAAAGTTGTGCCACAAGAAAATCTTAGCCAAAGTTACATGGTTTTGTTTGGTATTTTTAAATTTAGTTCTTTCTAAAGGTTTAATAATGTAGTTTCAACAGAGCTTCCCTGGGTAATTTAAGCCAAGTTTACCTGGGTAATATTATGTCCAGTATATTGATTGAAACGGAAAAAGTGAATTAAAGCAAGTTAGAAACCCAGTGAGAGAATTTGAGAGTTCATTGAATTGGACAAAGGTTGGAGAGAGGCAGCAATCTTGGTACATTTTTAAAAGGTCAGACTTAAGTATTTGTAATTCCACAGCAGTTAATCCTTTGCTAGATATCTCAAAACAAAAGAAATGAAAAATGAGGAAATGTTACTAAAATGTTACCATTTAGATAGTGGCCCACAAAGTACAGCAGACTGCAGTCATTGCACATTATCTCTGTGGCACAAAATTTGGCTATTGGCAAGTCTAGTTTTAGTGGAGTTTTTGTTTATATCAGTTTTGTCTCCTCCATTTTGTCTTGACTGTTATATTTTAGAAGTAATCACTTGATCCTGAGCTTCACAAACATTTTTTTGGATCAAACAATGAATTTTATGTATTGCGGGTTCTGAACTGGAGGTAAATATGGGAGGAGTTGGAACAGATGTTAGTTTTTAGAATTAATAATATAACTTGAATGAATAGCTTAAAGAGTGCTTGAGTGAATTCTCTTATTTCTGAATATTTTAAGGGTTTGCAATGACGAAGCTTTTGGGTGAAGGATCAAAACATTCAAGGCAAGCTGTGATATATTTAAAGAATCTAGGTTGTAAGTTTTGATAGGTTCCTGAAGCAAAGAGATTGCAGTTAACTCCTTTGCCAAAATCGTGACCTAAACTCCAAATCATGGCATGAAACACACCAATCATCTTTTACTTCCTAGTTATGTATGATGTAGATAGGAAATATAAGGGAAGTCTGCCCTGGGAATCTATTTGGAAGGAATAGCCGAGAGAAACACATTCAGAGATCAACAGACACTTGGGAAGCTCAGGCATTGAGGCTTGAAGGTTATATTAGCCAGAGTGTCAGGATTCAGTGGGTCATACAACACCTGTCTCCTGAGCACAGATTGTGTGAATTGCTGGGCCTTTGTAGCCTCTTCAGGACACCTGATGGTCCTGTGAGTCTGGCACCTGCTCTCTGCAAAGCTCCTCAGCCTTGTGTAGAAGTGTGTTGGCACTGCCTTCTCTCCACGGCTTACAAACTTCAAAGCAAGCTAGTGAGCTTCTGTTGGTATTTATTGTGTTGCAGGCCACAGCTGAACTCCTGCCATGTAAGCCTGGGTTGTAAGAGCTCCTGCCTCTTTGCAGGAGGCCTTTTGTCCTCTAAGAAAAGCTTGCATTTCTCTAAGGATGAAAGAAATGAGCCTATCTTGCTCCCCCCAGACCTTTGGGTTGTAACTCTATGGAGTCAGTATGTATCCTAGTTCCAACCTCACCTAACCAGTCCTTTATCCTCTCTGGATGTTGTACTGCATGTCTGTTTCTATTCCATTGTCACTGCAGCATGTATGTGCTTAGTGTAAGCCTTGTGTTACTGTATTAAAGCCTCTACAAATCCACATAAATAATTATCTCATTAGTGATGGGAATCAGCTTTTTTCCTGCTGCTGTACTGCCTGTCTTCAATGCTAATCAGCCACAGAAATATTCCAGTTTAGAGTTTTTATTCTCCTTTCCTTTTTTTGTTCTCAAGAGAATGTCTAAGTCCCAGCCTATATTCAAGAAAGTGCTTAGCAGGAAGCAGATGGCACATGGCACCTCTAGCAGGTGTTGTGCTTGCTAAAGCCACTTAATACAAATTCATAGCTGGCTAAATATTAAGAAACTTTTTGGAAGCAGCAGTGCCTTGTAGGCAGGAGTCCTTATATGCAGAGTGGTGAAAATATGATGGCTCTTCTTTCCTCAGGGCTCTAGAGAATTATCATTTTGCCATGGAAGGAGAGATGGAGAACAGTCTCTATAAGGTGACACGGGGTCCTCTGGCACATCCCAGCTATCAGCTTCAGTTTGCTGCGCAGCAACTTCAGCAGCAGAAACTTCAGTCAAGACAGCTGTTGGAGCAAAACCAAGCACGGCAACAGGTAACTAAGAAAAAATCCTGCCTGGATGTGGCAGTGCTGACTGAGTCTTAGATGGGCAGAACAAGCCCAGAGACGGTACATGTGACAGAGATTTTGTGAAGGAAGTAGCTCTTAAAGTAAGTTGCAACAAAACCAATATTACCTGCAATGATTTTGATAGCATTGTGATACTGTGGAATAGCTTCTTCCATTATGTTGATATCTTAAGAGCTGGAGGAAATATGACAAAGGGCTTGTATTATTGATGTTCTGACTCCTGGATGCCAAAGGTGGACTGCTGTGTATGGAACAGCATTTCCATTCTGCTGGGAGAATCTTCAAGGTTATAATGACTTTATTGATACACTTGTTACCTTACTTTGTTATTATGGAGAGAGAGAGATGTATTCTGAGTGATGTCCAAAACACTTCCCTGCCGAAAGGAAGGAAGCCTTTGGGTGAACAAACCTTCATTCAAAACAGCTTGGTCTCCAATAGCAAGGAGCTGTTGGGATCAGTCTGGCATGACTGGACTCCCATGAACAGACATAACACATGGAGATCTGGACACCCACTCTCCCTCCTGTGAAGCAAATGAGTCATTAGTCAGGGTCCTTGGGAATAGTTTATAGGCAAATTGCCCTCATCCTTTTCTGGGTGCATCTTGAAGGAGAGACCCTTCTGCTTTTTGCTCCTTGCTCTCCTTTTAAGGCCCTTACTTAGCCATGTAGTTTGCATCCTCAACTTCTCTCACCTACAGTCTTCTCACTCCTACTCTGCACAGGAGGTCTTCCTTTCATCTCTGTCCACTGGGCTCTGGGTGGGCAGATGTGGCTGCTCATGAGCTCAGGAAAGGACTGTAAACTGGCTTGTGCCTGTGAGGAGGCTGGAGCTGGCCATGGGGCCTGGCTGAGACCTCTTCTAACTGCTGACATTGAGCTGATGTTATTCTTGGCCTGGGGCAGAGCCATTACTCAGGAGTTTCTGTTAAAATGATTCTTTGTTAAACCTCCTCTCATCCCCACAACGTCCCCCCTCCTTTCTCTCCCTCCCTTCTCCTTCTGAGCCAAGCATTTTGGAGTTGCTGTATTGAGGCTATCGCCATATTGCAGGACTCAGGCTGCACTGAATTTTATGTTAATGAAGAAAAATACTTGCTGAACATGAGGGCCTTCAGACTTTCTGTCATAAATAAAATGTCATCTTAATAAAATTATTGTCTCTTGGACACTTTCTGTCCAAGACACTGTATGGAGCCAGCCATCCCTCCTCTTCCAGTCACAGTTGCATCAATCCTCTGATGCCCACCCTTCCAGTCATGGCACTACCCTTGTCTTCTCCTGCACCCTCTCTAGCTTTCTGTCACTGACCTCTTCCTTCTGCTAGTTAGCCTCTCAGACTTCAGTCCTTTAACTTGGCATTTCTAAGAACTGCCTCTCTTTCCTGCAGCTTATGCATTCTCTGACCTACATCTTCCTACTCACAATGCTTAGACTTCTGCTTACCCTGATTTGTCCTCCCTTTTTAGCTAGAGACCATGTAGCTTATCCTAGTCTGCATGGCTTTACCACATTTCTGTGTCAGTGTCACCTATGCTACCTATCTCCCATTGCCTACTGTTTTGTTTCTCTTCCTTCCCATGTATTGAGATCTACTCCATCCTTTGTTGTCTTGCCTGCTACATTCAAATTTGTCAGTCTCCCCTCAGCAGAAGAAATACGTCCCCCAAGACTGAATGTGTATGGCTTGAAAGAGTGTCATCATCTCTCTACTTTGGGGAATGCATGCAAGTTATCTCTGAGACTGTTTCATCTGATTGTTCAAGTTCTTGTTATGGTTAGAAGGCATACTAGCCATTTGTCAATAGCTGAAGTACATCTACTAATTAATATACCTTAAGGTACATCCTGAGTGTGGTGTGACCATGCAACATGACTAGATGCCAGTCTTTCCTTCTGTCTCTGGCAAAAGGGACTAGGTACATGTGTGACTATATATAATGTGATCAAGTAAATGATTAATAGCACACCAAATGCTTGTCCTGTACATTAACCAGCTCAGTATGTTGGAGATGAGATAGATGCACTGGAAAGCATGGGCTTTTCTAGCCAAGTATTTGTGTCATAAGAATCCCTCCATCTACCATGCAGTAGATTTATCTTGTGTGTTAACATGAAGGCTTCTTATGTGCTTTGTTGCAGCACCCACTCTTGGTTGAGCACTTTCCAGACACATAAGAATGATGATGATTTCTCCAGGCATTTAACAATCTGCAATATATCAAATACTGTATGGGTGGAGGAAGAGGAATAATAATGAACAGTTTTCACTCGTATGCAGAAGCTAGTTCACACAGTGTAGTATGGTAGAAATAGACCTTTGATGCCCGAATAGGTACTTGATTACTTGGACAAAAAGAAAAACACCAAACTGACTGGATGAGAATCTAACAAACAAATAGGTGAAGTGATATGGACCAGGAACAGACACAGTACAGACCTTGAGAAAAGTGAACAAAAATAGAAAGGAGAAGAGCTTGAAAGTAGAGACAAAAAGCTGAAATCTGATATCAGTAAAATCAAGGAACAAGAATTACAAAATCAAACCAAATGACAACAAAAGCAGGCTTACAGCAGTATTTTTAATGTTTAAAGAAGACTTCATGTGACACGTTATGACCTAGATGTTATTATCACTGCTGCAGTTGGCAAGACAGTTAATATACCATCATTGTTTATTCTCTAATTGTTTCCTGTACTGGAAAGATGCCATTAGCTGTTAGGGAGGTTCCTTCTTTGTGTGGCTATGTTCTGTCTGCTTAGCCTAGCATCTACTGGGTTTAGAATTTTATGCCAAATGTTTCACATGGGAAAAAAGCTAAATTAAAACAAGGGAAGTACAATTGTATGGTGGAATGATCCCCGTCGGTCCTGCTTACATCAAAAAGGCTCATGTTAAATAAGACATGAATCATGTTAATGAGTTGTGTGGGCAGTTATGTGATCACATTTTCAATCGCAAGTTTAAGTAGATTTTATGCTGTAGAAGATTAGGCTAAATTAATCCTAAATAATTCTCCTCTCAGTCATTTAAAAATTGTATGTCCTCTGAAATATTCCTAATTTTATGAAGTTCAGCAAATTTTTGTCTTAGTATTTGTGATTATCTTCTGACATCCTTACCATTTATTTAGATTTGACTGGAAATACTGAGTACTGTGAATAATATTCTTAAAACTATATTGTTGCTGCCTGAGGATACAGAATGTCTGTGAATGCAGCCTTGAACATCATTAAACTGTTTTCTAAACTGTTATATATGGAACTGCTGTCAGATTTGCAGTATCTCTTTTCCTTCAGTTTCTTGTTCATTCTTGTTTTGCAGCTTTCTCCCTCAGATTGTTTTCCCACTAAATATGCTAACTGCCATTTTTCCTATTTGAGTCTTGTGATACTGATGAGTCAAAGTCTCAGTGTACGTGAAACAGAACAACCGTTCTGAAAGCAGTAGTCTGAGCTGATTTATACCAGCTGAATTTTTGTCCCCATGTTTCTGATCCTGTCACTATTATTAGAAAGATGGTAACGCCCAGATGTATTAACTCTCTTTCCAATACAATGATACAGCCCGATCCTTGCCCCAGAGAGCTAGCAGTACCAAGAGAAATAAAACAGGAGGCACCAAGTCAACTGAAAATAGTGTATTTTTTTCTTGCTCTGAAGTATTTACCAAATAGGACATGGTTCAGGACAGTCTGTGCATACCATGAGCTTGTTCTTCTTTAAGACCACAAGATACTCCTCTTAGTGTAGTTTAATACTGTGGTAGTAAATAGTACATTTTGAACCTGTTCTTTTTTGCCACTTTGTGAATTTTCAATTCAGCCAATCATTGTATCCAAACTGATTTAACTGAATGCATTAGTTTGTGTTCAAAAAGAATTTCCACTAAACAATTTATAAGACTGGAAAGGTCTCCCAAGCCTATTAATTCTCTGTATTCTTGCAATGTTATCTGAAACACAATTGCTTTTCCAAAAGTGGTGTGTTGTGTTTTGCTGGGTTTGGTTTTTTCCTTTTTCTTTTTTTTTAAACTTGAAACTGTGTTATTGTTTATTGCTTATAAACATCTCAGTTTGCAGTGCCAGGGATTTGGAACTAGCTGCACAGATTTTTATGCAATACATGTGTATATGCATTTGTCTGTCAGTTCTCATACACTGCTGAGTCTCTCATCTTTTTTAGATTTGATGATCCACTTGAATGTGAATGACTGTGGGATAGAGATCTCACAGCTATGTTTCATACAAATTTCATTAAGAGCCATATATCTGGGAAGGGGGTTCAACTACTGTTCCCGCTAAGGCAAAGGCTGCAGCATGAGACTACTCCTAATCAGACTGCACAAAATCAACACAAGAATGCCCAGACCCATGAAGGGAGGCATAATTTGGGGTATGCTTTATATTAGATGCTGTAAGACAGATTCACAGGAAATGAGCTTTATTACCTCCTCTGGTCACACAATGAACATGTTTCTGCTTGCAACATTTGTTCCATTACTGTGCTAGGGATGGGTGTTAGATACAGGGATGGTAAGTGCCAGGAATATTCTTTCTGTTTTTGAAGATCATTAATATATCTGCTTTTCTTCAAAGTGCTACACTGCCTCTCTGCTTTTAATCACTAAGAGCCCAAACTTAGCTGCTACTAATACTCTTCGACATTCATTGTCCTTACTGGCAAGGTGTACACATTGAGATTTACTAATTAAAACATTTCTTTTTTTTTGTACAGGTAATAATTTGTGTATGGTGTTGTTGTAGATGTTGAAGCAAGGAGATACTGCTTCAGTCTGTGATGTAGGGAAAAATACTTTTTCTGTCAGTGCTAATTTTTCTTCATGGGCCAGACAGAATTAATGCTGTTCCTCCTCCCCAGAAAATTTTGTGCAAGAATTAACTCACTAATAATTTAGAGAAATTTTAGCTAAGACATCTTATAGCATTTTTAGTATTTTTCAGATTTGTAGCCCTAGAGACTTGTTAGGGTACAAATGTCTCCTCAACATCAAGTTAAATCTACCAGCCTGAGAACTGTATTTGAAAGTTTTTCACTTGAAGCAGCAGTAGTTGTAGGGTGCTACCTGCTTCAGGACTACATTTCTCAGGGTTTGTCTAGGCTTCTGTTCTCCCTAGACCCTTAGTCTTCAGAATCCTGAATAACTGAGTGATAAGATCTGTTTGGATGTGCTGAAAACTTCCCAACCCTTCCTTTGTGTGGTCAGGCTCTGCTCTCCCCGGCCGTCCTCTTTATTTGCACAGAAGCTTCTCCTGGTTTCCTGTCCTGTCCCCATGGAGTTCACAGTAGGGCAGTATACTTTGTAGCTGAATCCAGAAGCTGTGGTCCTTGTCAGCTTCCAGTCTCCCCATCCTTGCCTGGAAGACAGCCAGAATCTCAGCACAGTGTGGAGACGAAGGCGTTTTCAGAAGTCTGTAACCCCCAAGAAAAACATCCATGACCTTTCTTTAGGCAGGTTTCAACACAGTTTTGCCAATCAGACTTTGTTAGAGCATCCATGCTTGCTGTTTCTTCAGAGACATGGACCTCCTTGCGAGTGCATATTACCACAGGGAAAGGGTTATGACTGTATGCATTATGGTCTCCAGGATCTTAGTGATTTTAGTAACAAGAAAAAGAACTTAAAGGAAAAATGCATAATATCTAAAGAACTTACAGGAAAGATGGAAAATATAATTTCACATTGAAATGTCACTGCTGAAGAAGAAGTGGGTGCAGTGACCTGAGGGTCTCCATCCCAATCCTACTATGTGGCAGACTCTCAGATCCAAGGGACTAAACCAAGTTAGTTTTTAGTTTGTTTTTCTGGGGAGAGGTGAGGTGTGACTGCTATTTTCCAGACTTCTGCACTTGTACTAGCTTCCGTATTGAGAATCTGGAAGCTGCAATCAAGGTAGAGCTTCAGGGAAGGGAGAGGTTAAGAAGGATTGGGAGCTCTAGGGCATCTTGTCAGTGAGCTCTAGTTAGGAAACAGGCCTGTTTTGGCTCCTGCACTTCCTTCTCTCCCTAGAGCTCTGCCTGTCAGAAACGCCTTCCCACACACCACTGCTCTGCCATTTGCCAGAGAATTGCGGGGGAGAGGGGCTTTTCCTGTCTGTGTGCTGAGACTCAGCCAGCTCTCAGACTGTGGTTTTCTCTGGAGCCTGGAGCCCATTTACTGTGGCTTTGTGTATTTTCCACCCAAGGAGAAACTGAGGACAAACTCAGTGAAGGGCACTGCTCCCGGGGTCACACTGAGGGCTCAGCTCTTCCCCTTATCTCCTATCACTAACCTCTAGATGCCAAATTACAAGGTTATTGTATTGCCTCTGTGACTGACTTCGAGGAAAGACAAAGCTGAACTCCCAGTAGGTTGCTTCTTCCTGAGGAGAGTTAAGCAGTCTGCAGAGCTCCCATAGAGGAAATACTCTCCACTGGCTGCTTTGCCAGGCCATTGCTCAGTTCTCCGGTGTCTCATAACATGCCGATCCTTTTGTTCCCTGTCATATCTCCAACATGCTTATCTCCCATATGCTATAGGAATAGAAATATTTTCTGTTCCCTAATATTACTGAGGATTTCCTTTTTGTCAGTGGTGGACTTAAAGTTCCTTTTTCAGAAAAAGGTACCCTAAAGCTTTTTGTTATTCCAAGCACCTACACAGTTAGACAAAATAAGTAGCATTGTGTCATCTTCTCCATAACCTTACTCTTTCTTAGAACTGTGTCTCAGTCCTACCTCCCACATAAAGAATAATTCAGCAAGATAATGCAGAAAAGCAATGTAATGAAATCTTTACTTCTTTGTGGATGGAAGCCCACTGCAAGATTAGATTGAGGATTGAGCTTCTTGTTTTTTTAATCCAGAATAGTAGAATTCTGGGGCAGTAGTGAGGTTGTTTGCCTTCCTAGAAGCTAGTCCTGGCTTCCAAGGACATAAAATTCACTGACTTAACAACTTAACTCTTTATGTGTAGGACTTTCCCTGGAGCCCTGGGGTTCCCTTCACCAGGTAGATATTATCCCTCAGAAAAATGTCACCCACCTCCATCAGCATTCTCAGCAGTGTTCACAGAGGTAATCACCAATTACTATGGGATTTTTTTTTCTTTTTTTACCCAGGCTATTTTTGCCAACTACTCACAATCCAGCACCAGTCATATATCTATGCCAGCTGGCTCTGATGCCCACAAGACATCAAGTGCCACTTCTAGTATTCAGAAGGCAGCCAGTTTGCACAAAGTGATGCCATCCCAGAGTACAGCTCCTCAGCTGGTTCCAAAGCCTCCAAGAAACCACAGACAGGCAATGATCAGAAAGGCTGCAGCCCAGAGGATTTCCAAGTAAGTTTTACGTCTTCCATCCACCATAGGGAGTTGGCACTGGTTCCCCTGAAAATGAATATTGGAGAAGAAACTGTCTACATCTGACTTTGACAGATCTTTTGGCTGTGCTGTCCAGGATAAATCTCAGAATAACCTGAGGTGTACATACTGAAATAAGCACTGCACTATGTTGCAGTTGTGTGTTTCACAAGGGTATGGAAGGTAACTGTAACATCATACTAAGGTAAGGACATAGGAACTGTCAGATTGATCCCAGAGTGGGATTCAGTAACATAAGTACAGGTTATTAGTGGCATTGTGGATGCCCAGGGCTATTCCACCTGACTTCCAGCTGCTCTTCCAGATGGGTACAGGTCTTCTGTTGATCTGTGTTGTATCTGTCAGTCCCATGCAGATTTCTCAAATAACTTGAAAGCAGCAATTATGGTATATCTATGTTTAGGCACTTAAGTCATTCCCTCTGTCTAATCTTTGATGGTGGCTAGAGTCTGGTGGATCAGAAGAGGGTGCCAAAAAAAAAAAGCCAAAACAAAGCAACAAAGCAATTCAATACCTTTAACAAGATAATCTGCCCCTGAGCCAAGTTTTCTCATAAATTTAACACACCATGTTGGATTTTGGCCTTCAAGCACAAGTGTTTATTTCATTTGAAACGTTTGTATTGTGCCTGATGTAATGATAGCTTTTCTCATTAACTGTAGAAATCCTTCCTTTAACTTTTAGTAAGCTTTTAGTTAAATTATGCTTGCTATTCTAAGGTAAGTGGATGGATTTGACAGTTATCTTTAAAAACAAATGCTCTCTTTAAAAACAAACGAAAATGCTCACCATGAAATTTTGCTTACTGATTGTAAGTTTCCTTCCTTTCCACTTCTTGATATGTCTTCTATTCTGTGCATTATGAGAAAATGTGAGCAAGACTTCTGGGTTTTCAGCTTCCTCAACTCTCTGTTTATCTCTTCTTAAATGGCAGAACTGCTTTGGTCTAAATCCTTAATCAGGTTTTTCCTCATATATCCTCAGACTTGTTTCATCCTGAGAAATTGATTTCATAACTTCTTTCCTTATACTTACTCTACAGCCAAAAGAGTTGTAAAGCTTTCAGAGTAAGCTCCTGTGAGGTTTCCTGATTCTTTTTTCGCTTCTTGTTTAAAGAGAGAAGTTTTAGTTTTAGATTACTGATGAAAGACACCTTATGAAGATGCCGTCACTGTGTGTGAATCAAATCTGGAACTGCAAGGCCTATTTAAGGAACTTAGACAGAACTGCTTTGAGGAAGTTTGTGTATTTGCTGCCTGTACTCTTGCTCTCTTAAGAGATAGCACATAGAGTTAATCCCCCAAAACTATTTAAAAAGAAAAGAAGATGTTAGTAAATTTTGTCAGCTCAGTAAATGCAGATGTGAGCATCTGGCAGGTATGCTCTAGTAGCTTTGCTATCTGATTTCTTTCATGTTGGGTGGCTCTTGTTAGTACAGGTGACAGACTGTGTTAGTGGGTTTCTCTGCTGGGCAGCAGGGATGTGTATTTGAAGATGCCGGTGTGCTGTGCTCACTTCTTGGCAAAGGAAATGTTTATCCTTATGAGATGGAATTGCAGCTCCTTGGACAGACTTTACTTTGCTGCATTTTTGTGGTTTCTGCTCTGTGACAGGCAGGAGTGTGGGAAAACCGGAAAAAGTTCAGCACCAAAAATGCACAGAAGGGGGAAAAAAAGCAAAAGATTCCTTCAGAATTTCAGAAAACTAATCCAAGTATTGAAGGCTGCAGGGAGCCGCTCCGGAAATATTTTCCAAGTTGCCTTTCAGTCTCCAGTATGAGGCTCCAAACCCATTCTTGCCATTCGTGGGATCTCGCAGTAACATTTTTTCACTTACATGGAAAACAACAGTGCCTAGCTATATTTCCAGCACCCTGAGAGCTGATCATTTAAAAACTGCTATGTCTCAGACTAATTTAATCCATTCATTGTTGTCAGGAAAAGACCAGATAACCATCTACAGAGGGGAATGAATGGAGAAAAGTCTCTGTGTCAAAGGAATATAGACTAGAGAGGAAGATGTCTTGCATGCTCAAGTGTGTTTTGTACAGTCCCTGATAAATTGTACAAAGTATTTTCAGACACATTGTGTAGTCTGCTTTCAAAAAAGTGTAGTGGTAGAAAAATACATATGCTGTAAAAGTCTATTTAAGAATCTAGATAAAAAGGTTATCTGCTAGTTTCTCCTGATGTGCTATCTGAATTTTTCATTTGTTTCAGCCTGTTGTACCTTGTTCCTCCTTCCTAAACCCTAAACACTTTCTCATGTAAATACCTTCCATCCTTTGAATATCCTTTTACTTCTTGGAGTAACCTAATTTTGCTTAGGCTTGTTGAGGTTTTGTTAACCTCAGATGGTACTTCTACCTGCCAAGTCATTAATTGTCTTGAATTTACTTATTTTCTTCAGTTTGTCAGAGTGCTTGGACTGGGGCACCCAAAATTGTACTTTTCTGGTGAGACTACCATGTCCTCAGGTTATGACATGGCAAATATCCCTCTCCATAACATCTTTTTGGCCGTTTTGTTTGTCTGTCAGGTTGCTTTTGATTTGCTGCCTTCTCTCACTCCCTAATACTTCTTGGCTGTTTTTCTGATCTCTTTCCTCAAAGAGGATCTCGGGGCTATGTATTATTTCTACAAGACTCACTGAAGCTAATCCCATTCTGTTGTTAAAGCTCTCATGTCTCTTTCTCCCCCTATATATTTCAGTAAACCAGACTGTATTTCTGTTTGCTCTTGCACTGCCTGGCTTTTGTTTTGCATCTTAATAAAGATCATCTTTTTTAAGTTGTTTCTAGAATTTCTCCAGAGACAGGACTATGATGACAAAACTAAAATCAGCTTTGTCTCTTTGACATATCTCCTTCTTTCATGCATTATTAATTCTCTCCCAGCCAGCACACATGGCTTCCAGAAAAGGAAAAAACAAGAAGTAGAAAACTCAACTGCAAACAGAATGAGCTGCTAAAGATGGACATTACTGACTAATTAAAAAATTGTCTAGTAACTTGGACACTTTCCTGGTTGAAACGTAAAGGAAAAAAGTAATGAAACAGCCAGACAACTCAGTCTTGTCTTTTCAAATTCCTGGCTTCTCTTGTTTTTGTAAAAAGTGTAGGTTGACTTTATAATGGATTGTGCCCAAAGCAGACTCCTTGCTTAAACTACCAGTGTGGAAAACTGGGGCCCATATTAAGGTGAGGAAAAAGACTAACTGGGAGAAATTGTTTAATATGCAGCTCTATGCTGAAATATGGTGCCATAAAATGGTCTCACAGAGCTCCATAGTTTTGATTAAATGTGCTCGTATCACTAATAGATAGTTTTTGAACAGCTAACACAACAAAGACTTTTTTCTTTCCCAGAGTCAGACTGGGTCTTTCCCACTGCTCATGTTGGCACTACTATTGACAAGTCTGTGAACTATGAAGAGATGTGATAATACTTTGAGATAGAGATCACAGATGTGTATTTATAAGCTACAGAATGAAGCAGATGTTCCCTGGAAGCAGTATTTGGTGTATGGCATCTTCACATTACAGATGACAGCATGCAAAGTAGAAAAATACATTAACTCAACTGTTCACCAGAGTGGACTGGTGGTAGATGAAGAATCTTTCTGCTTTTAGGAATGGCTAAGTCATAATAAATACACATTTCTGTGCTATCATTCATGTAGTAACTTTTCAGAAACGTTCTCTCGGACAGTGTCAAGAAGAGTAAGGCTTTGAACAACCTGTGAACATCAATCAAAGAAAACATCTCAGAAAAATTGATCTGTCAATATTAGACCACTGTATATAAGGAGAGGAAATGTTAGGTAGGGAAAAGGAGCATATTGTTCAAGATGTTATCAGAGAGAGACCAAGAAGATCAACAAGTTTGCCAGCAGTAGACTGGAACACTACAAACTGTTGGGGGTATTGATCAGCATGGCATAATTTCTTGTACTGAACATCTCTGTAAATGTCATAACTCTATTCAGGAAGCCTTTTGAAATAAATCTTCAAGTCCCACCACTGCAGCACAGAAATCTTGGTACCATGTTGTCTTTTGTTTTACATGGTGCCAGCCAAAGTAAAAGAAGTAGTAGAAGAGCCAAAGTTCATCTATATTATAACTAATACAGAAATAGGGTAGAGGGGATCCATTTCTCCAGGGTTCAGGAAATCTATCCCAGAGTGGGGAGGAGTCCTGACTGCAGCTGGACATAGAAGTAGCCAGCTTTTCTAGGATACACTGGCCAAGCCTAGCAAATGTGCCAAAAGCAGATGCTGATCACAGAGCAAGCCCTGTAAAACACTATGGCTCTGTTTTGTGTCCTGTCTCACCCATGCATGAAGTGTCTTTAGTGAACTGGGTACATCACACGCATAAACTGAGTGCCCACTGAAAAGAGGACAGGCAGCAGAACACACATCTAACAGTTACTGGAACCCCTTTGATTGTTTTGCTACTGCTGTACTGCAGCACACTTGTTTTTTCAGCTCCTGAATGTCTGGGTTAATCAGGCTGCCTGACCCTTAGACATTTTTGGCAGTAAAAGCAGTGCATCTGAGAGACATGCCTTGATTTAACACCCTGACACAGCTGGGCTCACTAGACCGGTAGCTTGTAGCCCTTGGCTAGCCTCAGATCATACACAGAGATATGCATGCAGGGGTACCCTGTCCAAGAACAACAAAGAGGAACAAGCCTCCCTGGCTCTGGGTCTTTACATCTGTTGCTGTCCTTTTGTCAAACCTGGGCTTTTTGTGATGTGAATATGTTAGTGTCAGATCTGTCTGGTTCCACTGGACCTTTAGATGCATCTGTAGCATCCCAGAAATAGATTGTTAAAACAAAGGTGTTCAAAATTCAGTCAAAAAAAGTATTTCTCTTTCACCTATGGAACAGAATTTGCAGTCCAAGGCTGGGCAGCTAGTGCTAGTTAAGCACCTAAATTAAGGAAGCCAGTATCAGTTCCAAGGAGGAGTTAGCTGTATAGAAATAGGAAAGAGCAATGACAGGTATTTAAATGGAGGGGCAGTTGGGACTTTTTTGTTAGTACTGAAGAAGAAATGGAGAACGTAACAATGGATTGCACTGGAGAAGTGGAAGCAAAAACAACACAGACATTAAAAGTAGGGAACTGGGAAAAGACAGTAGGATTTCAGCCAGCCCAGGGAGGAAGAAAGTGGAAAGGGATTACCTCAGTTTAAGCAGTGAATATGTTCTGGCACTGAAGCTTCCATCA
Source organism: Toxostoma redivivum (assembly GCA_013397375.1). Taxonomy (NCBI): domain Eukaryota; kingdom Metazoa; phylum Chordata; class Aves; order Passeriformes; family Mimidae; genus Toxostoma; species Toxostoma redivivum. The sequence continues at coordinate 1,369,586 of VXBI01014662.1, read as the reverse complement.
GGACAGCACAGAGAGTATGAGGAAGTGAGCTTAGCATGGTGGGAGATCCCAGGAGCAGAGCTGAGAATGAGCTCTCAGAATTAGGTACCTGTTGAAACTGCAAGAATTGATGTGGGTACGCAGAGAAGAAGGGCAAGTCTGTAGAGATAAAGAAATTCTCTGAACAATAACGTAGAAGATTGACTGTTTCCTGTTTTACTTTTTTATTGTTGTTGTACTTTCTGGCATTCTTGATTACTTTTTCAACTGCTAGTCTTGCATTCTGCTTACAGAAGGGTGAGCTGAATTTGGCTGTCAGTTGTGCTCTGTTAAGAAAGTGGACAAGCTAATTATGAGCATGGAACCTCTGTGTAAGAAGCATAAAGATCTGTCTCAACTCAGGGATTCTCAGCTCCCAGAAGGATCATGCAATATCAGCTCAAAAAAACCCCATAAGTACAGATCCCAGATTCTCTCCAAGAGACAATAAACACAGAAACAGGCACCTCATTTGACAATAGCATTTCCAATTAAGGCTGACTGAAGTAAGGGGTTGTGGTATGCAGATGTATCTGCATCCCTCCCCCTTCATGTATGGCCTCCAATTCATTTCACTGAAATTACTTTTAGTTGTCAGAAACACCTGGGTTACCGGCAACTTGCTGACCTTGAAATCTAGAAGCAAAAGGTTTCAGATAAAACCATAGAAACTGCACATGCTTAAGCAGTGAATTACAATTTAAACAGTGAATAACAGTCTGTTAGTTGTCAGGGCATCCCATGGGGATTGGAGATTATGATGCTCTTCAGGGAAAGAGCTGACAGCAGCTGTAACACTGCAGAGCTGAGAGTGGAGAAGGACTCTGGCAGATATTAGTACACACAGAAGTCTGTAGTGATTGGAAATGAGTTTAGCTGGAAGGAAGAAAAGCAAGGAAGAATGACGGAGGAGAGGACAAACCAGGAATAGATGGATAATTGTATAGATTTTTAAGGACAGAATAGATTCTTGCTGCTGTATAGCTTGCGCTTCTCTTGTGAGTAGACCCAATTTTTCTGTAGGAGAACATGGTCTCAGTTTGGTATTGAATCTTTGTGAGGTGAAATTTAGCTGTAGTCTACAGAGTATAGTTTTGCTCTAACTCAAGGGCTGAGATCAATGCAGAAGGATTTGCATAAGGTATCTGCATGAGGAATGGCTCTGGATTACTGAAAATTAGATGCATCCCATGTGTCTCAGTTTGCAAGATAAGTGAGAAATCTTGGCTAAATGAGCTCTCTTTGCTGAGGCAATATGCAAAGACTTAACTCTTGAATTTAGTACGTTTTGACAGCATGTGCATTTCTGTGCAACAGTTGCTTAATCACTTTAATTCAAATCATTGGACTAAGATGACCACAGCATTACTAGTTGTGATGTATGTTGGTGGTCCAATACAGTTTACTATCTTCTTCATTCTCCAGAATCAGCTTCCAAGGCACGTGAGACAATTAAGTGTTTTAGTCACATCAAAGTTTTCCTGCTGGCTTGACTGTTCATTTGTGTTGCTCTGCTTTTTTGGAGTCAGTTGCTGTCACTGCCTTTTTCCTACCATGCTCAGGCACAGTTTCATGGTTACAGTCCCAGTGTGATTATGTAAACTTGGGAAATTCTCAGAGACTTTTATTCTTCTTTGCTCTATCAATTCTTATCTCTGTTTAATTTTATGGTTTTACCTCTTAGGGTCACCTCCACTGAAAAGCAACTGAATGGATTCCAGAACAGCCTTCACAGTGCTGCATCCTGTGAGCCAGGGACATATTCCACAGGTGAGTGACAGTGCCAGAGACCATGAAAGTGGGGATTGGCATGCTGGGATGCTTTAATCTTCTTCAAGAACTGGCAGGAAAAAAAACTATCAGCAAGAAGAAACACAGCTGCCTCCTCTACATGTAGTGGTTCCTAGGTAACAGTCTGGGTTCAGCTGTGCAGGGAATTTATACCCCCTGGGATTAAAAAGACTAAACAGAAGGGAGCAAAGGCTGTGTTTCATAGAGTTGGAAGACCCCTTAAAATATGGTTGGGGAGGAAAAAAAAAACACCTTGGCTCAAATGGTTCCTTTTTGCTTTAGACTTTGGCTCAAGATGTTCTCTTGTTTAAGCTTGGCCTATAATAAAGGGCCAGAACATTCTTTACATTTTTCTTTGGTCATGCAGAAAAGCTCTTAGTGCAGAAAGACATAACTGAGACTTGTGAATCAGCTGCATAGTGAAGTCAGTCAGTAGAGGTGAAAGTATCCGATAGAAAATCACTGAGAGTTACAGAATCAAATCTTTGTCATTTCCTAGCGGGTAATTAATTCAAACAGGTTCATCTGCTGATAAGTTCTCAGCCAATGAGGACCTAGTCAGTTTTTCTTTTATGCAGACCTGTTGTGAGGTAGAGCATAGTCCTGTAAATCCATACTACATGTGGCTCACAGTAATTTGTGATAATGCTGTAATGGAATATATGGACACATATTTGAGAACGCTTTGAAAAATTATGTTTCTGATCTTTTGTTGTGCAGTGGTACTGTGAAAACATGACTTAAGTGTCACTAATGACACTGTGTTTTCAGAGGCTGAAAGAAAAGTTTGTGGAGGAGTGAACTACACAGTTAATCTCTTGGATATTTATCTCTGAAACTTAAAATATGACATTTTCATTATTTATGTCAGTGATTTCTTTGCTGATCCTCTAGCACAAACATTCAGCTAACACACCTAACATACAGTTCCAAACTGCCTCCCAGAGTTTACCATCTGCCAAAACCTCTAGTTACCCTACCAGAAATTTTATAGGATGAATGGCCATAGTCAATATAAAACACCCTATGGTACGTTGGAATATGACAGTGTACCCTGGCATATAATGGGATTATCAAAATAAATAAAATTATGTCAGCCCTGTTACATGTGTTATATATCAAAACCCTGTGTTATATATATCAACCCTGTTAAATATCAAAAGTTTTGGTCTACTGTATAGTGCAATTTAAATTTTTAGTACAGTGTATAAAGCAAGGTTACAGCTAAATTTAAAAGTAAATATAAAAATTGAGTTATTAATCTATTAACAAAACTGGTTTGTTGAGTGCACGTACATGAAGGTGTTTGTGTGCTAAATTCTGCCTTCTTTTTCACATTTTCAAGAGTACTGTTATAGTTGCCACCCTGTATTTTAACCTTTCCAAGAGAATCTCTCCATTTCCTCTGGATACTGTTGTTACATGTGTCCATGATAACTGTAGGTAGCATTTTGCTATCCTTCCCCATTTCTGTGAATACCTACACAGTGCATGCATAAAGAGGGATGATAATATTAATGATAGTATGCAACTGTAAAGTTCAGAGTAGTCTGTGAATACTTGTAATCCAGTGGGAATTCAGAACTTCAGCTCATGTTTCCTTCTGTAGAACTGGTCTAGCTGCCTTGTGCTAAAGTACCCTCTCTGAAGCTGAAACAAAGGGTTAGCCTGCTATTTAACTAAGAGTATCAGGGCTTAGGCAAAGCCCAGGTTTGGCTAGGGGTAGGCTAGTAGAAGCATGATGGGTGTGTCACTCAAAGCTTCCTTGCTACTAAAAGAGGTACATAGCTCCAAGAATAGTGCTAAATATTGCCATGATTAAACTAACTAGAGTAAAATGTTTGTTCTTGGAAACTGTGGAATAATATTTTCTTCAGCTTTGCACCAAGCTACTGGTATGTGTCAGAGGCTGTTGTGCCCAGTTTATGTGTCTCAGAAACTCCTCTGCAGTAGTAGTCTTTGCTGCAGGAGCAGCTGTTTTCTCTTCTTCACTCTCTCCATTGATTGCTTACACTAGGGCCCCTATTTCCCCTCAGCAGCAGTTTATTTGGGGTTACTGTTTCACATGTATTTAGTAACTTAGATACCAACTAGAGAGGTTGGACACTCAGGTCGTAAAGCAAATCACAGAATAAACTGCAAGCATTTAAAGACAGAAGGATGTGGAAAGCTGCAGGTATAAAAGTGGAACCAGGCAGAACCTCTATATAAACCCATACACACAGATGTTCAAAAATGTCTGAGAAGCTTGAATAAGCCTTCACTTCTAGCAGCCTATAGTTATGGGGCTCTGTGAAGAAGCATAAAGGTGTCACAAGTGATCTTACCTCAAGCCAGGATGACGCTCAATGGAAGAGAGAGTCGAGCAGTATGGAAACTTTTAACTAGACTGTCCAGAAGACAGTTCATTAGTGCTGCAACTCTAACATAGCAGTTGTAGACACAGTTGTGCAGTGGGCTCAGGCTCTCAAGAACAGATCCTTTGAAATAAAAAGGAAAGTTAAAGTCAATATTTCTGCGGAGTAGCTCAGGATTCTGAAACAAGCCACCATTATGATGAAAGTAGCCTCATCCTCATTTCATAGAGATGCAGAAGTTGTGAGCTGGCTTTCACTACTGTAATGAGAGAGAAGGCAAAGGCAGAGAGCCTCATGACTTTATATAGACAGGAAAGTAAATTTGCAAGATAGCAAATGGGTGTTATTTGTAGTGTCTGAAGAGACAGGTTCTTAGCAAAACTTATGGAAGTTTAGCAGGATTTATTCTAATAAAGAAATCTAAGAATTATACCTCTAGGGAACATTTAAATTGCTTGTGACTTGAGTTTTCACTGAACACCCAGCCACTAGTGGGTTTCTGAAAATAAACCCATTATCGCATTCCTTTTTTTATTCTGTGTTACTTTAAGGGTCCCCCAGCATTACACAGATTGTTTTTTGTTTCGTGGAGTTTAGCAATTCAATTAGTGTTATTGAAACAGGGTGATTTTGAATTAAGGAACCAGTTCTTTTTTCAAAGTCTTCTTCAGGGTATAGCTTGCTGAATAACAGCTAAGTACTGTGGTTTGTTGTCCAGGTCCAGGTTGTCTTTAGGAGGATGTGCTTGATACATGGAGGCTGTGCTTGAGTTCAGATGATGGTCAGACTGATGGTTTTTTATATTTTACTGTATATTTTAAGAATGCAAGGTGCAAATGGAGACAATTTGCTGTGTTTTGCCAGTTTATTTTCCTTTCCGCTCTAGTGGCATTAGGTAAATAGTTGTGTGAATTTGTTTTCTCGAGAAAATGAAGGTCTAGGGAAAAAAAAAGTCATATTTTCCACCAGAATTTAGCTTTTGAACAAGCTGGCAAGAAATATCAAGGAATTTTTGTAGTTATGTGTCAATCTCAAAGTTAGAAATTAATTCTATTTATTATTTTCATTTTTGAAAATGATAGCACAAAGGAGGTTTTGGGGAGACTAGAGGATGAAGAGCACTTTATGAAAATATAACAGCATTGTCCCAAGCAGCTTCTCTGTTCCTGAGTCTGCAAGGGCCTAGAGATAGGAACAATCTAAAGTGCAGCTGTAGAGTAGATGCTCAAGTTGGTTTTATTTGGTTTGGTTTGATTTCCAAAGGTTAACAGCAACTGTTGTGCTGTATGAATGACACTCGTGTTCTGTAGGCTTTTCTCCTTCATTTGCTGCCAGCTTCTTGAGAGTTTGTGACATTTTTATTTTAAAAGCTTCAGAAGGCAGAATGCCTCTTCTGTTTTTCTATGACAAAAACATAATGTACTAATAAACTATATAATTAAAAACAAATATGAATCATGATCAAAACTGGGCAAGACTGGTGCTTGGCTCCAAATTTGACAGGACCTTCATCTTTCCATAATCAGACTGATTAACGGTAATGCAGTTTTATTGTGCTGATGTTTATATTACTAGTGTCCACATAACTTTTCCACTGTGTCTGCTGAGAGGAAGAAAAAACCATTAGAATTAGGGGAGGTAAAAATTAATAATATGCATTTGAAGTTTGACAGTGAAGACCACCAATTCCTGCAAAGTCTTGGATCTCTACCTAGTGTGGTTGAAAACATGAGTCCAAAACTAATTTATTTGTATTTTAGTTCTCTGGAGAATACTTGATGCAGAAAGTGAGTGTCAAAACTCAATCTGAAACTGGAATGAAACTTCTTGAGCTAGCTGGTATAGACTTGATTTTATTTCCCATGATTCTCAGTTCTGTCACTGTGCTTAGTTGCAGGGTGATGAACAGTTGTCTGTTTATTTTAGACATTCACCTGCCCCATATCTGCATGAATGCCAAGGCAAGAAAGTATGCAACTCTTTGAAATAAAGTGTGTTATCATCTGTAAGGGCTTAAAACAGCATCCTGAACTGCAGAGACTAGAAGAATATGGGGATTAATAAAATGGTTTGGATCTGATCCATGTAGAAGGCAAACTGCTATTCTTCCTTTTCTAGTGATATCCTTCTTTAGACTAAAGTGAAGAGCAGTGTCTGAATGCTATCCAAATATGATGGATGTGTAAGCAATGTGGTCCAGTATGGAGCAATGAATGGAGCCTGCTTGTAAACGAGTGACAATAACAAACACTTTTGTACTTACTTTTCTCACCATCTAGCATGCTCCAGATTTTTTTTGATTTTACAGAAAATCTAGTGGTAGACTGTATTTCTGAAGTTTTTCGTATCCAAGATTAGTGTATGGACCTTCAAAACAAGGTCATGTTATTATATGTCTTCTTGTTGGAGACTTGAAATTAGAATTAGCATTGGAGGTGCTAAGTCTTGACTGGCTGTTGTCTACCCACTGCTTGAACAATATTCTTGAAATGCAGCCTCTTTAGATTCCTTTAGCAGGTATGCAAATGTACAAGCTTCTAAATTGTCCTGGTCCAGGAAAAAAAAAAAAAGGCAAATAAACACAGCAGGCATATAAACAAGACATATACAATCACTTCATATTTTTTTGCCAGATCTAAACAAACAAAAAAAGGGTGCAGTTTGGAGATTCTTTTATCAGTGAGAATCTCTCAACTGTCTTGGAGCATAAAGGGTAGGGATTGGATGTAATATGTACTGTTACCACTGTGCATGGCCTGTGTTAGACTTCCAGCCATTTGTTACAGTGGGGTGGAATTCCCAGCTGCCCAGCTTTGTCCAGGCTTCCTCAGCTTCTGCCAGGTTCCCTGCAGCTTTGGAAAGCAGTAGATTGTTGAACACCAATGTATTTATTTTTATGTTGTTACCACATTCCCAGGCGGAACCTTGACTATGATTTCAGCTGGTCTCACCATACTGTCCAAATCCTTCATCAGGAGCAGCTGGGAAAAGAAATCACTCAGGTTTCTACACAGCACATTGCTGATACACTGCCTCCCTCTCACTAATCCTGTTAATTCCAGTCTTCATTTGCCACCCTCCTGGTTCTCTGTGTTGTTGCTGTGACTGACTGCACAAATGGTCTTCACTTTAAAAGATGACCTTGAAATGGGCACCTCGAGTAACCTCTACGTAGACTACTTTGGCTACTCAGGCACAAGGTATCTTATGACACAAAAGAGCAACTTTTGATGTCACCTCATTACTTAACCTAGTCTGGGACTGGAGTCAGGATGAGCTCCTCCACATAAATCCTTTCAGAGCCACCTGTCTGGCTGAGAAGCTCTGGGTGGATCATTGAGGAGGGAGCTCCTGTGTGATATCCAGCACTTTGCATCAAACTTTTCTGGTGCAGTCTCTTGCCTTGCATATAGCCTTTGCTAACAACAGTTCTGTCAGTATATCTCTGTAATGCTGTCTCCATGCAGAGAAAGGATCATTGAGAAACAGAAGCATACTTTTATCATATTTTGGAAAGCAGTGAAGCTTGAGTTGAATCCTACTCTTGTGCCTCCCTTTTTGGGAGGGCAAAGAATCAGTTACAATGGAGGCTATTCAGTTGCATATTTGTTCTTATAGTTATCTTCCTAAAGCCATTGCTTTTTTATGCATCACAAAAACATCCTGAATAATATCTCTCTTACCCCTACTGACTTTCACAGTTTTACAAAGAGGGCACACAGGAAGGGGGTAAAAATAATTTCACTCCCTGCTTTAGTTGATGAATCAGTCCCAGGTCAGATAATGACACACAAGCCTGTAGTACCAGATGGGCCAAAAGGGAAAGGAGAAGGGTAAAGAGGCTTTCTTTTTACCCCATTTCTTAGTACTCTTTGGAGGGGCAGAGAACCATTATCTTATGTCTAACAGTGAGGAAATATTGATGTTTAGATCCAATACTTTTAAAAATAGATACAAGTTATGAACAGGACATGACTATGTTTGAGTGTACCCAATTCTGAAAAACGTGTATGTAAGTCTCATTAAATCTAAGCAGAGTGTAAAGTGCTGCCAGAAGCAGCATTCCAGACCCTTCTCAGATGATGTTAAGAAGATAATATCCAACTCAGCCATCACGTCTCAGATAGAACTGCGGGTCAGTGTTCACTTCTAATCATCAGAAGTTATGTTTATTCTTTAACTTGTGAGAGCAACCTGCCTGTCACATCTTTACTCAACCTTTTGCCTTTCTTTTATGAAAGGAAGGAGCTTTTTTCTGTTGCTGCTGATCTCATGCCACTGAAAGGACATTTCACATCTCAGGACTCTTCCTGAGAAGGCAGAAGAAAATAGAAAGAACAGTCTTTAGAATCAGCTTCCCTAAGAGCTAGAACTCAGTTTGAATTTTAGGAGCCTTTGCTTCTGACAAACTCCAAAGCAGGATAAGTGATGATTGCAGGCAGTTGGCATTTTTGCCTGACGGGAGGCTGGGCATTGCTTGTTCTCAGTAGTGAGGTGATGGCGAACTGCCTGCATTTCCTTGCTGTGTTGGAAATGTCATTCAAGATCAGGTGTGCAAAGACTGGGGAGAGGTTATATAATATTTTGGCTGCTTCTGTCTCACATCTGGTCCTTTGGCAGCTACCTATAGAGAGGATGCCTTTGCCCATCCAAATTGGATTTTGTTTTAATCTGGCATTGTTTTATTGAGGCTAAAAATAGAAGGCAAAATGTGAATGAATAGGCTAAAACGTGTGTCTGGAGTTATGAAATGAAATGTGGGGAAGAGCCAGAGAAGAGAGAGCCACAGTGAACCAGGGAGTAGAGAGGTGAATAAGAGAAATCAGAAAGAAGGCTGTCAAGTACAGAAGGGCATTAGCAGTTGGGATGAGTGTGTGGTAAGTGTCTTTAACATGGGGAGCAGGAAGGCTTATGCTGACTTCCACTGGTATTTCTCTACTTGTCAGTGAGTCTGCTCGCTGCTTTTTTATGCAGGAAGACTTCTCTGGAATACAGTTGTATGTACTGTTCATGAAGTACACATCACATTCCCCGCACACACTCCTCTCCACCTCCAAGACATGCACATCTCCCCACCCAACAAGAAAATTTTCATGACTTGGAGCTGCTGCTCTCCCTTGCCTTCCTGGGCCAGCAAGTCAGGTTGAAACTGTGCCCAAAATATAGGGGAGGGAAGGCTGGCTTTCTGTTGTCAGCTGTCCTGGCTTGCTAGTGTCAGTCACCCATAGATATAAATAAACCTCATTTATTTATTGCCTTTCTTAGTTATACTACATATTATCAAGAGAATGCTGGTCATCATTCTAAGATCAGAAATTCACACTGGGATAAAAAAAAAATCTGAATTTCTAGGATAATCTTAGTTTTTAAGGGAGAAAAGAAGTTCTTGTTTTCTATGCTCAATTCAGGAGACTTCAGTATGCTGCTCAGTTCTCCCACAAACTTTCTGTGGGTAAGATGAAAAAGTCCAAACTAGCTGTAAAAAATATTCGCATGGATTCCTGGCCCAGTACTGTCATCTAGCCTTGTGCTCGTCTCTGTCTTACTCCTGCAGCTTGGAAGCACAGCAGATTATGTGCTGGTTTGTGAGCAAGGCAATGTACATCTGTGCTGAGAAAGTCTATGTGGCACTGAATTTTAGTATGCAGATATCTCTTAAATGACTTCATGCAACTCCTTTGATTTTCTTGTGACTCAGAATCATATCCATAAAAGAGAGGTAATCCTTTTCTTCCCACTATGACTGTTCTGAGTTTTTGAGGTGCAGTCATGGATGACATAATAGTGTGTAAACCTGGACAGACATATGGGCAGATACTTTGACACCTCCTGGCAGGCAGAGAATAAAGGAGGCTCATACTCTTGTATGTGATGATTCACTGCAGTGACTCTTTATCACTGGAGACAATCAACCCTTAACGTTGGCTTCTGTCAGCAATGAACTCTTTTTCTGTTCCCCCTACTCAACCAGAATCTCCACCTACTCAACTGCAAGGAGGTGGATTGCTCACCAGTAGCTTTGAAATGATAAAACTTCTGAGAATTGTATACATTAATAATTATGAAATTACTGAATTGGCAACAAGCTGCACACTTGTAAAGAACTTGCATATTTACTTGTGTAGACATAGGAATGCCCTTCTCTGGGCCGAGTCTTCGATGTAATCATACAAGAACTCAAGGAAAGTGATTTTAACTCAGTTTGTGAGAAAAGACTAACTGTACTACGCATTTCTGTATGTATAGGAAGGTTCAAACATCTTCAAAACAGGAAAATAAGTTTGAAGTTGGCTGCCTTCTCTCATGTGCGTTTGTTTTCTTAATTTCAGGATATTGCCAAGCGATATGTTTCTGGACTAGTATAGTATCTTAATGGACATGGTTGACAGTTTGGTTCCTAAATCAAACTTTCTGTGCAGTGACATAGCTGGCAATTCCACTTTCTAAACATCTTTCCAGATCCTCTGTGTTCTGTGATGTTTGGCTCTATACTGGACTTTCAAGGAGACTGTATTTTTGAATATTGCAATATTTTTAATAAACAGCTCTCAACAAATGTCACTCATGTTTAGGAGCAAGCTGATGTGCCAAATACATAGGACAAGCTTTACTTACTAGATTAGCTGTAAAATGCAAGCTGTCCAAAATAAACTTGGTACATTTCTAAGTGTTTTGGATTTTTCTTTTTGAAGGGCTGTCTAAGGATGTTTAAGTAAAAGAAGTGAAGATTTGACATTTGACAAAAGACATTGACATTTTCCCATAATGTGCTAGATACTAAAATCCTGCAGTTGTGTAGAAGCCAAAACTGTGNGGGGGGGGGAGGCAAAATTCCATATTCCCACTTTGTTTCTTTTTAAAGATCAACATTTTCACACCCATAGCTCTCTTGCACCAAGGTCGTCAGCATGTGTTGTAGTGGGGAAGTAGACTGTCATGCAAGCAAATGAGTAAAAGACCCAAAGAAAGTAAGAAAGCATACTGATATGGGAGAAAGATTTAGAGGAGGGTGCATGTGAAGAAATGAGTCACCTGAGTCAGAGGCAAGAGTGAATAAAGTATTCTGGTGCTTTAGAGGAATACCAAGAGTACTTTTCCACACTCTAGCTTACTAAGTTAGGTTTTGTTATGCTGGTCTGTGATCTCATCTATTGTGGCAGAGAAGGTTGTGTGATAGGGACACCCACATTTCTGGTAATGGCTGAGATTTGCAGAGCAGTGCAGTGGTTTTCCTCACAAAACAGTCCTCCATGATTACTTGAAATCTATGAGTAAAAAAACCTTTGGTTTTTTTTTCCCAGCTTCTGCTCGCAGAGAAGGATTAACACAGAACTCCAGGTGAGGAATCCCAAGAGTTGCTTCAAGTGTGGGACAAAGGAAGAAGCAGCAGCAGTGACTTCACCCCATCACATTCCCATATCAGCCAAAAATAAGAGAAGAGGAGGCTTTGGTGAGAGAACATTGAAAAGAGTATCTAAACATCTGTGAAAGCAGATTGTGGTGATATATCTGCAAGCTGAGGTGAATGAGTGCTTCTGAGAGCTTCTGCTGCTGAGTCTTTGTCCCTTCCTTCCATTTCTTCCTGATCACTAACTGTGAGAGATCTTTCTGTAAGACAAGAGATCTTTCCTGCAGCTGTTCTTCCTAAAGTCCGGGTTTGAACATCAGTCTCACTTGCTCAGCCATTTCAATCCGTTCTAGTCTGGTAATAGCCAATATTCCATGCTTTCATCACATGGCAACCATCAGCAGAGAAAAATATTAGAACATGTGACTGGAGATGTCTGTGTTGGTTGCCATCTTGAATTTTGGCACAGAGCCATAGAAATTAACAGTTTAAATAAAGTAATTTCATTTGTTTGTTTTGGTTATCATTTCAGTCATTAATTCACACGCCGAGAATATTTGCTGTTGTTGTACTGGACAGGATTTTAAATCTGTCTTTGTTTCACTCTGGTATACTTGTATTCTGTGTGACTTATTTTATATTTTGATTTCTGTTTGTTTAGACTCTGTAAACTTTTTAAATTGCCAGATGTTTTCAGCCCCAGGCTTGAACCCTAAGGCCCAGGTGGCTCTTATCAGTTGCAATAGTGTCTTGGTGAAGCACTCCAGTTAAAATTTGAGTAGTGTTATGAAAATTAGTTTGCAAGCAATGTCAGCAGCTCGAAATTGTATTGGAGAGAAGATCCATCCATCCTTAAAAATGAAAAGGAAGAGCTTCAGCTCTGAATCTTTGTTGGTGCCAAGTCAAAGGAAAACTCAGTATTTTGCAACTTCCGCCTTGTCCAACAGCAAGGGGTGTGACTGATAGTTCTCAAAGGTGAAAAAACCTTCTGTTCCTTGTATTAGAGTCTTCAGAGATTGGATTCAACATCCTATTTGATCTCTTTTCTTGCTCCACTTTCCTCTGTCTTTTCTAGTTTGTATAGTCAGTGTTAAGAGATCATTCAAATGTGTTGACAAGTAGATAGTGATCAAGCCAAGGAACTGACAGAAGAAACTGTATCAGAGGGCGAAGGTGTTTTCTCTTGAAATGGTTATGTTTGTGTTCACTCTTGGATTCCACATATTTTCTGTCACTCAAGACCAGATAAATTGTGAGAAGGTTAAATAATTATGTTCATACCTTATTAGTTTCACCATCACTTGCTTCAGGCGTGAATTCATAGGACAGAACATGCATTTTTCTATTTCTGGTACACTCACACACGTGACACACTGAATACTTCACTTGTCCAAAATGCAGCTCTCTGATACAGTTGTTCTCTTCATTAGCTTATCTTTCATTTCCATAAGACAGTCACGATCAAGTTAACTTTGCTTCACATTTTTGTTGGCTCATGATTGGTGAAAGTTTAGTTGCAGAAGTTGTTACTTCAGACTTGTGCACATTCTCAGCAACTGTGGGCTTCAAGACCACAGACCTTAGCTCTGTCTTCTCACAGCCTACTCTGCTATGCATGGTATTGGCTATCACCTCTAGCTCAGTCAGAGGGGCTATTTCCATAAAAGATTTAGCTTCAGTAACTAAGAATTCATTCCTTTCTTCCTCTCAAAAGATCTGAGTTATCCTTATTCCACTGGGTTTTAGGATTGAGTAGCTGTAGGATATACATCTCATAGGACCTCCCATCTCTGCTTATATTCTCTAGTTTGTTTGTTCAGGTTATCACAGCCACTGCTGAAAACTGTAGAGAGGTTTGTAGGATAGAGATTTAGCTAGCTCAGGAAGGTAGTTGTCCTATAGGAATCGTCAGAAGCAACATTCTTACATCTTTGTCAAGAAAATTACCAATTAATGCTGACTTATTATGAACACAGGTGAATTATTTTGTCAGCTTTGCCAGTATCATACCCACTCATTTTGGAATAATGATTTGAACTTGGTTATAGACATTTTTCCTGAACTTCTTTGCATTGCATTTTATATATAGCCAACTGCCACATCTGTAACAGTGATGACTTAGTAACAGTATATTAAATATCCTGTCTCTAAGATTTTTAAAGATTCAGAAAAATGCACTATGTAATCTGCTTTGAAGGGATGAATTTTGTCAGGAGCAGTGGAGACTTGCATCCTTTTACCTGAGAAAATTTTTCTCCTGCTTCCAACAAATAAAAAAGACAACGCAGGAGTATCAAGACTGGTCCTTTACGTGAAGCCAAACACCTAGACCTTGAATTCCTATTTATTCTCAGGTTGTGCTCAGCCAGAGCATCAAACAACATAGCAGTATTTGTTTGTCTTGAGCGTCTGCTGATCCCATTTCTGAGCACAAATGCTGATACACTGGGAACATGTGCAATAGAGAATCAGGAACAAATTCTGTGATTCCAGCCTTTTATTTTTTCCATCCCCCTGTACTCTTCAGCCTGGAGTCCATATGTCTTTGCGCATGATGGGTACTGTGTTCTGAAGGGTAACGTGTGTTTTGTCTCTTTGCAGCTCTGCTATCTCTGTGTCTGTCCCTTTCCATAAGCCTCTCAGTGCTCCAGTTAAGAGATTCAGTGGGGAAGCATAGAGCTGTTTCCCACCCACCTAGGGAGAGAAGGCATTTTACAGGAAGTGTTTTCTACTACAAGCGAGGGAAGTAGAACAGCAAACTATTTTGGATATATAATAGTTCCACATTGAGAGTACAGTTATATGTGTTCCTCAAGTGCGGTTTATTTTTTCTCTGTATCCTTCAATGTGGTTCCATCAGAAGTGTCTTTCCTCACTGCAAGAAAATTACCAACAGAAAGCCCCAACAATCATTCAGCATCTATTTCGGTGGTGGCAGTGAATAATGTAACCAAAGGATCCCCCTCTTCTGTTATGTTTGTATCACTTGAATTACAGAGCCTGTTCTAGTGACAGAGAATCAGGCTTATTTGTCTTGAAAGCAGTAATGTGCACATCAGAGTCCTGGAGGCTGAGCTAATGAAGAGTTCATACAGCATTGTGTGCTGTGTTTTAGGTGATGAGCATACCACAACATAAAAATTAAGGGAAGAGATATTAGAGTCTCTCCTTTCCAGAAGAGCTGACTTGTGCTCAATACATGAAGTATCAAGTTTCCTTTTAACATGTTTAATCTTGACCTTCAAAACAGACTCACAAGGCATGTGAGTGCCATTAGTGGGAGATCATGTTGTGACCCTAGACAAACTACTTAGTCTTGGGTGCCAACAAGATGGACTGAAATTTCTGTTCTCAAGACTAGGTATGTTTTTGGACAATCATGATATGGTTGAAATGCTCCTCACTATGATGCCTGCAAGGTCAACAGATTTATCTCTGATACGGGTTCTAGATTGTGGAAGGAAGTTTTGGTATCAAGACCTTTGTTTACTAGTAGGAATCTCAGGGCTGTGCCTTTTCCTCCTAAAAGATACCCTCCATATGCATGGAGTTGAGTGCCTGGCAGTGCTAGACCATTCTTCTTTGTCTGAGGAGCTCATTAATGCACAGATGACTTTACAGAACAGGCTTGGATTCTCAGCATGCATTCTCTAAGGCCTGTACCTTGTACTAATAAAACACTTCCAGTAATTTTGGATTATTTGCTGGAAACAAAAGTAGCCTGACTTATGTTTTTTTTTTTTTTTAAGATTTACTTGACAGAATTGCCAAGGACTTTTTTCCTTAGTCAGTCCTATATCTGCTGATAATCCTGGGCTCATGTTTGAATCTTAATGGGTTATTTGCTGGAGTATAAACAGTTGGATTTTTTTGGTTGCAGTAAATACCTGATTGATCCTCTTCAAATTATTTGCTTTCTGAACACATTATTCTTATGGCTCTGTCATAAGTTTCTTCCAAAAAGAAGCTTTTGAGCTTTACTTAAATCTGGGAGTGGGCTTTTTTTCCTTCTATAACCTCATGTTTCTGGAGCTGAGACATCCTTGTTTACACTAAACATCAGGAGAACTTTATTTAGCTTTACAGAACTGAGATTGCTTATACCAACAGCTTAAAATTCATAGTTTTCTTTGTACAGAAAGTGGTTAATTGGAAAAGAGCTGAGCAAGGAGGGATGTAAGGGAGAAGTTGAAAAAGGAGGAATTGCTCACAATCATGCCCACTAGAAGTAGGAGCATCAAATGAAGCTGACAGATACAAGTTTCAAAGAAAAATATTAAGAAAGTAGGGGGAGATGGCAACCGTTTTTCCACAGTATGTACTTGACCTGTAGAATTTCTTGTTAAAAAATATGAATACAAAAAAGTGTATGTGGTTTGAAAAGATAAATGACAAATCCATGAAGAAGTAATCTGTTAGGGCATATTAAATATTAAAACTGAAAAAGAGGAAGTTTCTAAGACTTTTCAAATTACTGTTCTGGGGAAGTCTCACAATGGGCTGTTCTAATTTCTAACTTATGCATCAGGCATGGGCTGTTGACCTCTCTCCAACAAGAGCTGGGCTAGGTGGTCTTGTAGTCTGACTTTGTATGGGGTTTTTATTTTGAGAGTTGCAGTACAGACTATTAGAACAGCCAAGATAAAGCTACTTTCATGACAATGGCATGTTCCACCAGAATTCATTCTGTGGTGTTGAGTTTTCTTAAGAAAAGTGTCTATTGCTGATATATGCCAAGTTGTCACATGCAACTTGTCTATGCTTTCACCTAGGTGGGCACTATATATTGCAGAGCCTTTCAGAATGATGAAACTTTTAAATGAACATAAGGGACAAGATCCACCTCTAGACAAATTGGGATTTTGGAGGAAAGTAGGTTGCTATGTGGAAGTCATTGATAATACGATCCTTGTAAATGGTTAATCACATAAATATGGAAAAAAAACTTTCCACTAACTGAAGCTTTTGAGTTATCTTATTCATACACATTTCACTTCTTGCCAACTTTGTCTTCCAAAGAGTTCGAGTGCAGAGCACCTTCAAGGTGAATGTGCACAACCACAGCATGTCTTAATGAGCCTAGTAACTTTTTCCTTCCCGCTTTAGAACACTGCTGTCCTTTTCCAAAGAGTGAAGGTTCCCTGCTGACTTAGAGATGAGTAGTTAGGAAATGCAGACTGATCTCAAAATTGTGGATTCTGAGTCTTCCTTTACAGTTGTAACGCAAGAGGACAACTCCACTGAACTGAAGGTGACAACACCAAGTCTGCCCTGAGAAATCTACTCTATTACCTTACCAAAAAAGGATTTTATTGGCCCTCATCAAAAAGGAGTTTTCACTGCTGTTTTGAATTAAAAGGAAAGAATCACTGATCACTGTGGAGACCCTGGTATGAAGCCTTTGTGAGTGGTGTTCGGTGAATCATAGTGGTTCCCAAGGGAAAAGACTATACTTAACAGGGCCTCTTCTCTACAAGTCCACACCTACAGCACAGAGAGTGAGCTTGAGAAGTCTTCTGTTCTTTGAAAAGAGGTGGCTTCTTTATCTGACCTCTCAGACAAATCAAATTTGCCTTAAAAAGACCAAATTTGAGGCAGTTGTTAAGGATTTAGGGGCTGTTAAAAACACATCTTTTATTAACAAAATTTTTATTATTTGTTTGGCACAGGTGAAAGAGGTGCTGTTATCTCTAAAAACAATTTCAACACCACATTTAACGTTTTGCCTTCTGCTGTTCTGGGATATGCAACAGAAGACAACCCCAGAACATTAGTTCAGTTTGATGGCCCTGCAAGAATATTTCAGAAAATCTTATTTCACCATATTTACAGCAATGGTGAAGTGTAGTCTCCTTTCCCCACACAAAGGGGAGATATGTTACAGTACTCAGTGTAGTTATCTTCCAAAGTCATAAAATGTCCCACAGAAATATTTTGGGGGTTATTGAGCTGATCCCTTATCTTGAGTATTGTCATGTCAAGGGTCAGGAGGGAATCTTTGAAATGTTTCTGTACTGACAAGTCAAAATGCATGACTGTCATCACTCCCTCATTCTACTATAAAACTGTTTTTTTCTAAGTCTAGGGAAGAAAAACAACAAAGGATTTTTTTCACACTGTTTCCAGTAATTATTGTGTAGGATTTACCTCATGGTCTTCATGTGGTTTTGCCTTATTTATATGATCTTCTGAGAAAGTTATGCTGTGTCAGATATATTTAATATATTTACTACGCCTAGGATGTCTTAATATACAGTTCTTCAAGATGCAGATAGAGAGCTGTGAATCTGCTAGGAAGTTTTAGGCATCCCATTGGTGCTGCTACTTACATTATTATTCCTTCCAGTTGCACGATGCTTCTCCCATTCAGTCTGGGGTTATCTTCCTTCCTGAAAATGTTTTATCCGCTATTGCTAATTCCAGAAATTCAATGTGGAATATGTTTTGTCTGTGATACCAGCCTGGATATTTTTTTCCTTATCCACAGACCTACAAAACTCATGTCTCCATATATGTAGTAAAACTTTATTTTGAAAATTATCTAGGAATAAGGACTGGTGACTCCCTCTGCTAAATTGTGGCCCAGGTATTTTGAATGAAGGCAGGTAAAACTGACAAAAATTAAGACAATTTAAAATATGTATTCAGCACAATGTAACTGCTGCCACAGTACACTTTCTTGAAATTTTATTGCCATCTCTTTTATTTTGTTTCTCTTTGTTTGTTCTGATTTTTTTTCCCAGATCTTCAGATTAGCATGACAGAGCACTTAGTATGGTAGTATCTAAATGAGATCTTCAGATCCTGAAGCATACTTAGAGATTATTGTAGTAAGTCTCCTCTGAGGGGGCATATGTCAAATTGTGTCATGCAAGGCAGCTTGTTGCAAGCTGGATGTCTTTCAGAGATTCTTGTTTTGAGTCAGTTACTGTGTGTCTGCTACTGCTTGACTCTGCAAGTGGAGTTTCTTACAAATCCTTGAAAATAGTGGTTTTCTCCCAAGCATCTAGTCAACCTGCAAGAGGATTTCAGCACTTCAAAAGGCCAAAATTTTGTTTCAAAAGAGGGCCAGAACATGGTTACCATTACATTCCCCAGTCATTACACTATATGCATTGCACAAATCCTGTAAGATTTGCCCCTGGCTGCACAGCAAGTCTTTGTTTTGTCTGATTCCTGAGGAGGATAATAACTTCAGGAGAAAAAATAAATCTTTCCTGAAAAATGTCAGGAAATCTGGTTTGATATGACCCAGCTGGTTCCTTTCATCAAGTGATGAATATGCACTGGCTATGATATATTATTATAATGCCTCATTTCTGAATCTGATGAGTGAGTATCTAAACAGCTAGTGAGAAATGGCTGAGTGTTGGCAGACCAGAAAAGGGAAGTCTGCTTTGCTTTCTGCAACACACCTAATGCCTACATGATAACTTTTTTGCTGTATTGGCCCCATGTGGACAGCAATGAGGTATCTTCTTCCTTTTCTTCTGAAGGATGTGTTGCCATCCAGAGGGACGTGGACAAACTCAAGAAGTGGGGCCATGGGAACCTCACGGAGTTTAACAGTGTCAACTGCAAGGTGTTGCACCTGGGTCAGGGCGACCCTGGTAAAAACACAGGCTGGGGGATGAACAGATGGAGAGCAGCCCTGCTGAGAAGGACTTGGGGGTACTGATGAGAGGTAACATGAGCCAGCAATGTGAACTCACAGAGAGCCAAGCGTGTCCTGTATCCAAAGCAGCGTGGGCAGCAGGGCCAGGGAGGGGATTCCTCTGCTCTGCTCTGTGAGACCCCACCTGCAGTGCCATGTACAGCTCTGGGGTGCCAGCACAGCAAGAACAGGGACCTGTTGGAGCGAGTGCAGAGGAGGGACACCAGGATGATCAGAGGGATAGAGCACCTCTCCTGTGAAAACAGAATGAGAGAATTGGGTTTGTTCAGCCTGGAAAAGAGATGGCTTATGGGTGACCTAACTGTACCTTCCAGTACCTAAAGGGAACCTACAAGACAAAAAGGGACTTTTTACAACATTATGTAGTGACAGGACAACAAGGAATGGATTCAAACTGAAAGAGTAACTTTAGCTTAGATATTAGGAAGAAATTCTTTACTGTGAGGGTTGTGAGGCACTGGAAAAGGCTGCCCACGGAAAATGTGGATGCTGTAATCCTAGGGATGTTCAAGGATGAAGTTCTGAGCAACATGGTCTAAAAGAAAATGTCCCTGTCCATGGTAGGGGGTTGGAGCTACATTATCTTTAAGGTTCCTTTTAACCCAAACCATTCTATGATCTTTCCTAGTCAACTAAGTGGAATGAAAGGCAAAGAATATAACTCTGCACAAAGATCACAGCCCTCCTGAAAGAGGGAGAAATAAGTCTTTGTCTTCAGAAGATGCCACTTGGTATTGCTTGGTTTAAGTTAACAGTAGCAGCATAAACCAGCACAGGGAACAGAGTTCTGCCTGGAAGCTGTTCACAAAGTTTGCAGGATGTAGGAAACCAGTAATGGGGGGGAGAAGGGGCAGGTGGAGGGGGAGGGAAGGAGTGGAGGAGTGGTTTACCGTAAACCACAGCTGTAAAGAAACCATTATTCATTACTACATAGAAAGGTCCTTATCCCTAAATGTATTTTTCATTAAATCATAGGCCAGTAGTGGAAAGGGCCCAGCTGCTTGGTTGAATGCCTTCAGACCATCTCTGCATCTTTCTAAGAAACTTAGCCCTATATAAGGGTGTTATAAAGCAGCCAAGTAATTGTGATCTTTAATCTTGGAAATTAGTCTTTCCTGGAAACACTATGACATCCAAAGTGCTGTACCATATTCTTTCTATAATTATGGGCATAAGTGCAAGCGTACTCAAATGCACTACTGTAGTTTGGAGAAGTGCAACCATTAACAGTTTTCATTTGCTGTATTTCTTGTTGTTACACCAGAATTAATTTCTAAGACAATCTATTTCATAATCAGTAAACTTTCTCATCTCTTCTGTGTTGACTTGTTGCATGATAATGGATCTTGCATTTGTATCTGAAGCCTCACTTCAAGAGAGGACAAGAGACACTCAGCTTTGTTGTTTCCATCTGCCAGTTCTGGAACTGCATAAGAAATTATCCAGGATTTAAATTAATTCCCTGTATGCAAAAGAAAATACTGGTAAAGCAGAGATCTGAAAGTCCAGGTGTTCTTTTACTAAACATAGTAATTTTATACAGCTTTTGACCAATCTTTTCTACTGATTTTTAATGTAAAAAATAATAGATATTATTTTAAAATAATTAGAAGGCATATTTGCATCCTTGCACTATATCCAAATTGCTGCTGTTATTCTAAACCACAATTAATGTAATTATAGGCAGCCAGTAAGACCACAAAGTAGTATAGTTTTCCAAGTATGTAGATACCACACTGTTGACTCCATATGTATTGAAAACTGTATTTTCATTATTGGCTTCATTGCCTTTCATCTATTGCCTAATCATCTATTAGAGAAGACAAGCCAGTACTACAGAGATGCTCTTCTGTATGCCACTAGAAACACTTGTAGTGGGCGTAAAACCTTTTCTGCACAGCGGATCTAGCTCTGGAGCTGCATTCTGGTCACTGTTATACTTAACCTGCCTTGCATTGGACTTGAGATCATATTAAAGACATCTGCCTCCTAAGACATTGCAATGGATACTCTTCATGGGATGGGTGTAGTGATTGCATTTACAAAGAAGCCTGAGCCAGACCTGTATATTTGCTCTGGTGAGGACATCCTAGTCACAGATAAGGAAAGCTTCAGAGCAGATAAGAAAAGAATCTGTGAACTGAGAAAATGAAAATTTGATAGCTAAGATATAAGACATCCCAAGACCCAGCAGAACAGAGCTATGATATTGTCAGAGGAGTAGACAGGTATGTTTGTCATTTATTACTTTTGGGCAGGGTCCATCTTTCTGACTGACTGTTTTGATGTCTGTTGGTTTTATGGAAAGGTGAAACAGCATATCCCAGTTCACACAGTGGTAATAGGAATGGGCTTTATGTAAGTGCCGTGGGATTCCTAGCAACCATCCAAGTCAACACCCAAGGAACAAAGACTCATTTGGTCTGCAAAGACCATTCTTTGCTGAGATTTAAGTGTACATTCTCTACTCACTGAAGCAGTGTTCCTCTCAGAGCTCTACAGTGCACTACAGCCTAAAAAACAAGGTGTTCAAGTTCAGGTCTAGGCCTTTTGCATACTATAACAGTTTGCCACAGAGAAACAGGGACTACACAGATGGTTGTTTGATTATCTGTGTAGGATCTGCCTTATGGTACTGCAGAATAGGTTTTTTTCACTCTAACCATTGATCTTTGTTAAAGAGACAAACTGTGCTGGGATTGTTTTCATCATGGGGATTGTTTGTTTCTGAAACAACAAAAGGGAACTGTTGAGAGCTGTATTCAGTGTTGGCAATGAAGATCCACTTTTTCTTTTCCATTGTCTTCTTCAATTTGCTAGCTAGTAACTGCACAGTAACTGCCCTGCCTTCTCACACAAGTGCCCTGAAACATTTTGGTACACTTGCACCCAGGAGTGTATTCAATCTGTTATTAAACCCCATGTAGTATAGTTTGTTGCTGAATTATAGCTAAAACATCCCTAGAAAAGTTACTTTAGTTTTAAGTAAAAGAAATTTAGTCTCACAAATCTAATTCTCAAATGTTGCTAGGAAATGGCAGGCTGAACAGAAAGGCAGTAACTGAAATTTGTTTGATTTCAAAAATTACTGTTCCCATGAGTGTACCTGTGTCTACACTGGTTGGACACCCCAGGAGTCTTCACCCCTGATTTTCCACTGCCATTTTGTCTCCTTTGTCAAGAGGCAAAAGGCTTGGTCTTTCTGCCAGCCCTTCCTGTCACTGAGGAGCAGCAGTGAACAAGGGCTAGTAAGACACTCCCATCTCAAGGGGCTGCCAGGGTTAATCCACGTGTGGTTCCGATGAGTTCCGAGTGCCACGCAGAACTTTGAGTGTGCAAGTGTTCTAGCTCAACCCTTTGCAGCTCCCCCTCCTTGCTTCCCTATTTATTAGCAAGGAAGCTCTTCAGATGGATGGGGTGTAAAGTCAGCCCAGGGCTCGGGAGGAACAATGACCGAAGAACAGATTGCAACTTGTAAACCAAAACCTCCCTTGAGGCTGCTACTAAAAGGAGATCAGAGAGAATTCCTATGCCAATAGGCATCTGGATTTCTCCTACACACACTCTCTTATAGCTAGTAAATTTCTGGCCTGTCTATCATCATGGTGGTGTAGTCATAATGCATTTATTTGCTCCCTCCCTGGGTGGGTGGCAGGGAAGCCTGGGCTCAGAGAGGCACAGGGCACAGCAATACTGTAATGCTGTGGGACTGATCAGAGCTTTCATCATAACACCAATCGCACGGGTCAGAGAGCCCCAGAGACATGAAAAGGATAAAGCACTGGGGAATGCCTCTATCAAGGCATGTGTGCCTTGGCCTAAATGCACACAGGTTGGCAGGCTGCCTCCACTGACCCGCCCTTGCTAACCTCTGTCCAGCTGGTGATGGTTCAGGAAGGCTGTTTATGGTTTATTAAGACATTTGAGTTTACAGAATTTGGCAGCCTCCCATGAGCTATATGGAAGCAGCCACTATTGTGAAGGGCTTGATGGAAGAACTAGATTCTGAGCAGACCATGGAGAGCCCTGGCCACAAGTAATTAACCAGCTAGGTGTCATTTTACACTCAGTTGCTGGGGACCAGGAACGGAGGAGACAGGGAAGAACCTCTGTGGTCTTTAGAACATGGCTTTTAAGTAGCTGTGTTTTGGCAAGTCAGAGACAGCCTCTGGGTCTCATGTGGCATTCAGCACCAGAGATTTTTACCTCTGGGAGTATCTATGGCTGCAAAAGCCCATTTAAAGGACTACATTGATTTCTTGTCCAGGCAGCATCTGTAAGCTTTTTTATGAGCATCAAATCAGTACATGAGAGGAAGGGTGTGTTATTTACCTGGATATACAGGTCTGTACTGGCAGACCATATATATCTTCAAATGGACGTAAAACATTTGTGAACTGTGGCAACTGCATTGCCTTGGATATTTAAACAGTATTGTTGAAAGTGTTTTATGTTTGAGGGGAGCTTGATATGAATCTATCAAAAGCAGATGCCAGTGGTGATGTACATGTCTGAAGGACTAGGTTGGAACAGGGCACATTTACACCAGGTATAGTTTGAGGGTAATAAATTTCCATTTTACGATTTTCTTGCTGACCTAAATTCTATCTGTTCTTTTGAAGAAATATTTTGAAAAGGGTAAAAATTTTAGACTGAGAATGCCACAGCAGCAGCAGTTTAAAATCAGCAAATCATCCAACCCTCCAACAAAAAACTTGCTTGTGAAAAAAATTAGCATCTCCCCCCACCCCTCAAATATTTATTTTTTTACAAAGTTTTTGAGATTACTACTTTTTAAGTCTTGGCAGGTGAGACCAAGTTCAGGTCATCATGCAGAACAGGTGCAGAACACCCTAAAGCACCTCACAAACCACAACAGACAAGAGGTCCTCAGGGTGTATCAGATCACAAATGAATAGGCCCAATATTCAGGTACCCACAGGTGCTCCTGCCCTGACTCCGAAGCCATCTCTTAGAAACTCCAGGAAGGTAAAAGAGCTGAATGGAGACATCAGTCCCTCTGAAAATGGACTCAGCACCCTCTTTCCTTGTATTTGCCCACCCTTGGTAGGCTGACTGGGAGCCTTGCAGTTTGCATTTGGAACCCAAGAGCCAGGATCTGTCAACTGTACTTAGAGGTTCTGGCAGACAGTTTCAGTTGCAGGACTCCTGGAGCACAGCTCTGAGGAACATTAAGTGTATCTCTGAGCACTTCTTCTCTTAGCAGCTTCCCTGCTTGGTGCGTTTTCCTTCTCTAAGGAAATTACCTTCAAAAATTCCTCCTACAGGGAAAACCTTTAACAATTCAGGCTAATGGGGAGGGCTGAGGTCTTAAGATAGCTAAAGCAAGAATAGAAAACATCTCCTCTTTTCCATTCTCCCTTTCACCTGCTTTCTCATTCTCTTGCTTTCCCATCTCAACTACCCAGCATTCAAATACACAGCAGTTCTTCCATATTATCCTTTTCTTCCGCACCAACGGTCCAGCCATTTTGGAGAGTGTGGTCTTTGTGTCACCAAAGTACTTCCTAGAAGGAACATTACACTGCCAAGACGACCAAGGAGTGTACCAGAAGAAATCCCCAAGGGCTGCCAGACTCTCAAGGTTTGGCACTTGGCCCTCAGCATGCGTAGTCTCTGACCCCCAGTTCTCTTTGTGTTAGCCTGGGAGCAGGAGAGTGGATGCTGACAGTTTTTTTCCTTGGCTTTGGGTGGGCCAGGGGGCCTTTCAGCTGCACTTGCAGGATTTCACCACCATGTTGGAGAGCTGCTCCACTTTGGGGGTCCTCCCAACATAGTACAAGATAGTGAGTGGCTCCAGGTCCTGGGGAACACAGCAGGGTGAAGCAGATGCCTCAGGGTTCAGTGTGTTATATAAACCCAGTACCTGCAGGAACAAAGTAAATGTTGTGACAAGGTCAGGAATACATTTAAGTTGGTTGAGGACATGAAGGGGCTGCCAAGTCAACAAGTCTCTAGGGGTTTGCACTATGCTCATCAGAGGGTATTTCTCTGATATGAGTAATACTTCCCTGTCACTTCCTCATCTTGGTCTGCTTCTAAAGGGCCTCACCTGCCCTGGCCTGACTCTTAAAGAGTTTTTTGTTGGGATGTTTTTTGGTTTCAGTGTTTTTTTCTAATTGTAAGACCCTTGCTCTTTGTGACTGATCCCTAAGGGTTGAAGGAGTGCAAGTAGTTGTCTCCTTTCATCTCTAATTTGGTACAGCAGTGTGTCACAATTTTTTTAACAAGGTTGGGTGTAACCAGCCTGGAGCCATGCTGTCTTGGATTCTATTAAAGAAACCAGAAGAAAGAATATCAGTGCTTCTTATTTCAACCAACATCTCCACATAGTACTGGATGGATGCCAGTCCTCTCAAGTATCCACAATTCCCTCCCAGCTTTGAACTGTCTTGATGCCTTCTCCCTCCACTCCATCCTCCAAGTCATTACACTATAATACTGGAGCCAGGACAGTGTCCTGTGGGACTCCACTGTATTCTTCCTCCCAGCTGGCCCCAGCCCATGGATGACTATACACTAAAGCCATGTAACCACTACAGAACAGTTGCCACATTTCTTGCCAGAGGTGACCACTTCTCAGCAGTGAGTGTGATCTCACCTGCACTGGTGTGGTCTCTTCAGTGCTTATCTGGTATAAACTACAGGCTCTGGCACATTGTATTTTAGCTACTTTACATTCTGCTGGGATTAGAGGTGCGAAGGATACATCCCGTTCTATCATCCAGATCCATGTAATCACTGTTGTTGCGGTAGAAACACTCTGGGATCCTAAGCAGAGTACCCCTGGCTGTACCACAGGGTATCATGTGCTCTGGGGCCACTACTCAAAAGCAAATTAAATGCCTGGTGAGAAGTTTTCTTTTCATCATGTCTTTCCTAAATGGTGCTGGCAAGCTGTCAGCAGCTATATTGTTCTAAAGTTTTCTTTGATCACTTCACTGACCTTAATGCTTGCTCATTTCCTTTCTTGCTTAGGAGTCATTCTAAAGTCTCCTTTCTCTCTCACTGATTCAGTCCAGTTACCTTCTAGAGAGCTTCTCAGGACAACCAGATGGTAAAGCTACATGCCCATTACCCTTTCAAAGCTGTTCATTCCTTTGCTTTGTCTTGTGCTTACTGCCCAGCATCTGTTCACTTCTTCATTCCCACAGATCAACTGTTCCCACTGATATTAGTCCTTGAGCTTCAGTGAACCTTACTGTTAGGAAGACTGTCAAGAAAATGTTAGCATCTTTTCTGAAATATCATCTTTACATAGTTATTTGTTCTTCAGC
Source organism: Toxostoma redivivum (assembly GCA_013397375.1). Lineage (NCBI taxonomy): Eukaryota > Metazoa > Chordata > Aves > Passeriformes > Mimidae > Toxostoma > Toxostoma redivivum. The sequence continues at coordinate 1,343,099 of VXBI01014662.1, read as the reverse complement.
TGAATCTGCTTTTCCCAGTAACTTTTTTAGTGAAATATGAAGTTAATTTGCTAGTGAGCTGTTGCATTATCTAGATTGCTGCCAGAGGATTTTCCTCTGACTTTTCCTGCTTCAGCAATGGACTGTCTGATCCTTAATCTGTGTTTTCCTCTTGATACTTTTCCCATGCCTGTGCTACTCTATTACTTTTATTTTCTTTGCTCTAGCCAGGCTCAGACTGTATTCTTCCCAAAGACTGACTAAAGGTTATGCCTAAGTTACCTAAAGACATTTGCTTTCTGCCAAGTTTTCACTCAAAAATCTCACTGCCTAGTAGCTTCCTCCCTGCTGTAGGTCAGGTAGGATTATTGCAGCTGGAAAGTATACCTGTAAGACAGGAGATCTTACTGAATGGCTGTGTTCACTTTTGGAAATGGACATAGATTTCCCTGCAATTTTGAGCTAAAGCTGCCCCTTTAGGAGCAGATGGCAGGCACATGCCATTGCACAACAGTTTTTCATGACAACCTGGTACAGAGTATAGAAAAGTCCTCTGTCCAGTGTAAACTGCAGGAGAAATTTAGGAAGAAGATAATTACCAGAACTGATGTTTGATGTGAATAATTCAGTTAATACTATGGTCACTGCCGAGTAAGTACTCTAAAACCATCACTCCAGCTGTTTCACATCTTATCCAAGAGACAACAGCATCTTTCTCCTCAAGATTTGCCTGAAAGCAGACTCAGTACTGACTGGAAAGCAAGCACATTTTCCCTGCTGATCCACCTAGGCTTTTTCCTGCAGTTTCCTTGGAATGTTTTTCACAAATACTGATCTGAACTGCTTATGCTGCTTTGAAGAGACTGGATATTGGTCAAACTTGGGGAGGAAGGGACAATCACAGCCACAATCCCTGGGAGGATAATATACAGGATGTACCGTGCTGTGAGTGGTGTCTGCGCTGCGAAGGTACGGACAAGGGCCTGAACAAAAGTTAGCAAAGTAGCCCTTAGGCTCGTGGACCCATTTCCAGCCAAGGTCCTGTCGGAAGTCAATGTACAGAGGACGCACGCAGCAGTTCTCCTCCAAGTTCCTGAAACACAGTAGTGAAACACAGTGAATCTAAAGGGGGGCTTTAGATGCAGTTGCGAGATGCAGCTTCCTAAGCAGAAGGACTTGTACCAGCAGTGTTGATGGGACGTGATGGCTGCATGTGCCAAGTGCCAGGGGTGGCACAGCCAGGCAGTGGTGGCAGCTCAGGAGCCAGGCACTGCTCGTGCTGCTGACAGGTGGCTTTCCCACTGCCCCTGCGAGGCAGCACCCAGCTGCTCCAGCAACAGGCATGGGGCTGCTGCAGGGCCCCACCCAGCCTGCGTTCCTGCAAGGTGCTTGCGGGTCTCTTTGAACCAGTGGCTCTGCCAGAAGCACACAGCAACTCTGCTGAAGTGGCCAGTGGCCCTTCTGGTACTGTGGTGATCCACTAGCCCCTTGGAGGGCTCTGCCTTTTCTGGGACTCATGGAGTCTCACCAGGCTGCCCACCTCAGGCACAGGATCCAAGCAGGTTTCTCACTTACTGGAAACAGTAATTGGTATCCAGGGCCCGTTTCTTTCTCTGGCTTCCCAACACGGGGCTCTCCAGTCTATGTGGGGGCAACATCATCAAGATGAGGTGGGGATTATGCAAGTCTTTCTGCTTCTTCAGGCGTCCCAAATCCCCACGTCCATAGTCATCCTCACTGTCAATGCCTTCAGAAAAAGAAGATCCACAAAGAAGAAATTAGCATGGAAGTGGAGGATGCAACAGGACCTTTCAATACATTTGATACTCTCATGCTTGCTCTTGAAGCAGGTTCAGGCACCATGTCTACTTACTTCTTCCCTGACAGAGACCCCTTTATTTCTGGTGAATTTGACTGCTGCAGGCCTGAAATGGAGGCTTATGGGCCACCTGTTTTACCATTTGCAAACTGCTGGTGGGGCCATTAATCCATCCCACTCACTCCTGGCTTGAGTCCCAGGATAGGCAGGAAGATGAATGGTTTAAAGAAGATGTCAGATAATTGGCACTCCACAGAACAGCCTCAGAAGTGGAGCCTGTGGGGGCCAGTGGCTGCTGCCCAGGGCTGCAAGCCAGGAGGTTCCTAGTTCTTAGGCCAGCCAAGCCACTGACTTTCTGAGCCACCTCACACAGGATGCCTAACTTCCTTATGTTTCAGTCACCCTAACTGGAAAGTAGAGCCCCTGTGGAAATCTGAGAAGGCATCATGTTGAACTTCCCAGAGAGACTCCAAAATATAAAAGTACTCCTTTCGGCAGACACTCAGCTGCCTAGCCTGCCTTTACTTCTTTTTGTAACCTGTGTATATAGTGGATATACCCATATAATGAACACACAAACCCAGATGTGTATGTTTTAAGACAAATATTACACAATGTAAAGTTCTTAAATGCACAAAGACCTCTTTTTTTTCTTTATATGCTTCAGGCTTTCCCTTCCCAACAGCCTCCCACAACCCAGCTCTTTATCACCTTTGAACTTGATCTCCAGGACTTCATGCAAATTCTCCAAGATGTCCCCATTGGGCTGAAAAGTATGGCAAGGACAGTGTATGCTAATTTCCAGGCCAAGGTTGGACTCTGCAAAGAAGATGACTGTGAGAAACAGTCTTTCTCAGCTAGGACAGCTCCTGGTATAAGGAAGTTTTAAGGAAATTTTACACATGCTGTGCTAACTCCTAGAAAATGGGTTGGTCTCAAAGTCAGGCATATTATCAGAGTTGAGGAACAGATGCTGCCTTTGGAAGAATAGGAAGAAAAATCCACTAGCTCCACCTTTGCCAAAAGACTTGCTCTTGCTAAAGGGAACTTTCTGGAGAGGTAAGAAGGGTGCTTGTTAGTTTTTCTAGGCTACTCAGCATCCAAAAACATTTGTGAGCTTCAAGGAGCTTCCCTGGAAAAACAAGTATTTTGAAGAACTGGCTTTTACTCTGTTAAATCAGTTTTGCCATCCTCAGTACCTATTATCTGGCTTCTACTTACTGTCTGAAGGAGAAATCTGAAAATAAGCAAGTTGGATATAGACAAGTAATTTTACTGGAAGCATTTTTCTCAGCAGCTGCAACCTCCTGTTTTGTTGAACTGCTAGCAAGTCTAAGTCACACAGATTTTCCAGAGGCAAATCTACTTCATAATAACTTCCTGGACCAGTCATGCTGTGTGGGCCTGACTACAGGAACATAAGACTCTTATGAAAGCTCCTTTTTTATGTTGTGCCATGAATTAAAACATCTGGCTTCCTGGGGCATTGACAAAGTGCCTAGCACCTTTTTTCCTCAGCACTATATATACTCTGTGATGTCTTGTCAGCTAGTATGCCTGCCCAGAGCTTGCTGCAGTTCCAGCTCTGAACTTCTGCCATCAGGACACAACTTAGATTGCTTAAAATAGGAGGAGCCTGCAAGCTCACAGCTTTACCTTCCAGGGAGCAGCTTCTTGCCAGTACCTGCATTCCAGTCTTCAGTGGCACCTAGTTTCTATCTGTGAGGCCAGTCCAGCTGTGAGTCATGATGCCTTACACTCCAGCTGTGAATGGGGTCAGTGTTCTTGCTGGGAACTGCCCCGTAACTATCTGTTGGGCTGTGCAGAGGTGGCAGAGAGAGATGTGCTCTCTGCGGTGTTAAAGCCTCCATCTGTCTAGGTGTGTCAGCCTCTGGTATTTCCTCACCTTTATACCTGACAAGCTGTACTCAGCTAAATAAACCAGGATCCTTGCTGCTTTTTCCCATACTACATTTGCTCTAATTCTCATAAAAATTTAAGTGAAGCATTTGTCATTTTCTATGATCATTTAGACAAGCAGAGGGATCCCCTCTGGGCTTAGTTGTGAAGAATTTCCTCTGGGGAATGAATCCTTGTTCTGACTCAGCCCACAGAGCTAAACGGTGGGGCCTCCAGAAAAGAGCTGGGAATCTAGTAAATGTCATGCACTGAGGAAGCTTTCTGAAGGAAGGCTTTTTCTCAGACTGAAAGAACCTGTCCTCTCTGTGAACTCCTGCAACAAGGGGACCAGAAAGATACTTCTGTGAGCATTGATCCCCATTTCTATGGATGCCTTGACACCCAGTCCAGCTAAGACCCCTACCTCTGTGCAGAAGCCACTCACGCACGGTCTCGGTGACATCGAAGGAAAGCCACTCAGGGGAGCCCCGTGTCTGCACATTCCTGCCACTGAGGTACCGCTGTTTTGCTATGTGCTCATCCGGCCGAAGGATCTGTGTCAGAAGGAGTGGGAGAAAAAATCAGCCAGTGCCAAGCAGAAGGAAGAGATAGCCTTCAGTCTTTTTTTCTCCCACAGCTTGCTAAAAACTAATTTAGAAGGTTGGTCTTGGCAAGTGAGACACCAGGAATATCCCGGGTCAGGTGAGAACGACATGCTTGACAACCAGCTTGAACTCCAGAGATCTACACAATGTTTTTTTCTCTGTCCTAAACAGTCCACCTCTCTCAGTTCAGAATTGTTTCAGGGCACACATATAGAGACAGAAGCACATGGCAATTAATTGAATGGATGGGTTTGTTTTTGTTTATACCTGTGGAATATGGATCTGGATTTCAGAGTAGAACGACCAGTGGTAAATACAGCATCTTTCCAAAAGTCACCTGCCCAGAAAGGCAATTTGTTGAGTTCTCACTGTGGCATTTTCAAGTGTCCCACACTCTTCAACTTTTATCAAAACACACCAGAGCTGTTCAGGTTTGGAGACCTCTGCCTCTGCTCTGACATCTCTTCCCACTTCCAGACAAACAACTACAGCACATTCAAGATGTTCCTTACTGCAGACCCCAGGTTGACTCCACAGAACACTGAACCTATGGAGAAGCTCTGAGATCACCTCTTTGTCATTTGTGTCACCTGGTGGAAAATTGCTCTGACCTTTGATGCTGGATTCCAGGAAGTCATTAAGAACTACCATCCAAAGACAATTTTAGCTGCACTCTTATGGAAAAGTGGACAGACATGAGCCTGTGAGAGTGTGCTGCCTGGATGCTACGCTGTATCATTAGGTGGTCCAGTTCAGCCTAATAGCACTTCCAAGCCTGAGCCAGACCTTATTCTGTCAGTCCCTAGGTTCAAAGAAAACTTCAGATAAGTATCCAGATTAACAGATGGCCTGAATTGTGCTTCTGGAGGGAACATTGAAAACAAGCACTGTTTTTCTAGTAAATCAGTGACAAGACAGGGAGCTCCATCCATTGGATTAACACCAAGTGTACTGCAACAGTCAAAGGAATAAAGCTGCCAAGGGTCCTACACGATATGACAGAAGAGTCATATCCTGATGAGGGACTCCCCTTCCAAGTGGGAAAAGGGCAGCACCACATTGTGAAAGAAAAGGAAGGTGACTGTATCACTGCATATAGTGGAAGAAGCCTAGGTTACAGCATGCACTTTCTTCTATGGCTCTGCATATATCAGATGGGACAACCATTAAAGAGTCAAGTTATTCTGGGCTCAGAAACTGAGGAAGGTGATAAGAATACTCACCTGGAAGAGCTCAATGCGCTGCTCACTGCGCTTGGAGCTTGGGTTAGGCACACGCAGCACCCGAAACTCAGCCCGGAATAGGTTGGTGCTGTTCTTCTCTGCTGATGACACATTAAAGCGGAAGACGTTGGAGGTGATACCTTTTGGACAAATGCCCAACTCATCTAGGAGAAAGAAATACAGAAACACTGAGAACCACATCTCTGAGGGGCAGGATCTCAAATAAATATTGAGAAAGAGCTTTCCAGTAGAGACTTCTCATTCAAACATCTTGCCACCTGTGAGGCACAGCTATCTAGCTCAAGATAATACAGGATAAGTTCACTCAAATTTGGTCTACATTGCAACATTTTGCAAACATTCCCACTACTGCCATCATTATTTCAATGCCATAAGACAAAAGAATCAGTAGAGATGAGCCACAATATGTTTATTATTATGTCTTCTAACTCTACTCATCAAATGTTGCTAATACTCATGAGTTGGCTGCATCCAAAATGACAACCCAAGCCCAGGCAAAGGGACAATCTCACTTGCAGTTAGTGGGGCCTATTCCCAACAGCTAGGATGCTGTTATTCTGCTCATGATGGAAGACATGAAGCCACATATGAAGTGATCTGCTGAATCTTAGTTTTACAAATCTTGACATTGCCTCCTAGAATGGAAGCCACCCAGTGTCAAAAAACAAAAACATGAGGTGTCAAAGACTCTTTAGGGCAGTGATCATCTGATGTGTACTGAAAGAACTGAGGTTTAAAATTTGTTCTCTGTCATGATCTGGAGAAGGAATTCATGAATGGTACTGGGCCTGTGGAGATCACAGACATGGGAAGGAAATAATGCAGCAATTTTCTGCTTCCATGTGTGCCTGCTGAACAGAAAAACCCATTTCACAGATGCCTCAAAAGAGAGGAGGTAAAACCTTTAAGGTCCAAAACAGAGTCCTCAAGAGCAAGTAGTACTCTCTTCAAAGGGACCATTTTGGTCTTATGGAAGTCTTTGTTGCTATTGTTTCTCCCTATTGACCTTGTTAGCCTTCAAGGCTCTAGCATCATGCAAGCTTCCTGCAGACAAGACACAGGAGCTCCTGCTCTATGTCCACATGCAGGTTTGTTTGCAGCCCTGCAGAGCCTCTTTGATAACCTCTGACTGTTGTCCAGTGCAGCAGGAGGCTCTTATATCAGCTGATATTTAAGTTGCTTCTAAACAAACAAACATAAAGAAACAGAAGGAAAAACTAACATCTGTTCCCAGACATGGTTCCAGCCTGTCACAAATAGGCTAGAAGCCCTAGGTGGAACAATCTTCGAGTTACATTCCTACAGGCCCCTCTTTATATCCCACCATCACCATCTCCCCTGAGAACCAGCTTCTGAAAATGGGATAGTGTGAAACAGCACCTGAGTGCAGAAGTTCACCTCCCATGCCAAATTGAGATTTCGGCAACACTGATGTACACTCACTCATATCAATGGAGGTGAAGGTCTTCCTCTTGTGCTACACACATTTTTAGCAAGCAGGACCCTGCCAGTTTTCATGGATGTGTTTTTAGGGTGCTGAAACTTTACTCAATAAGCTAAGGACGAGATGCTGACATTGGGCTTTAATTGGAGGAGTTTTTGTCATTAGTCTACTGAACAGAACAGCATTCCCGTACAGGAAAGTCTCTAGCTGTTATTGAAGAGGTAGCTGTTCACAAATCCCAGGAGACTAGACCCCACTACAGGCACAAGCTGGCCTGCTCAGCCCAAAAACCCTGCAATACAAAGAGTACCCCCAGGCACACACAAACCCCTACTGTGGGGACTCCATCCTTGAAACCAATTCAAGGTTTGATGCTGCAGAGAAGCCCAGCAAAATCCCAAGTTCTCATTAAGTGCCCAAAGACATCTTCCTAGCTGAAGTCTAACACTGATTACTGTTCTGTGTCCTAGTCCTAGGCAGATACAGTGTTTTAATAGCCCCTGAAGCTGCTTTGCACGCCTAGCCCTATTAATAGTGCTGTTAACAGCCTGCCCTTTCATTTCAGACCTGACTGTCTGGCCGTAAGGGGTGTCCCAATTATCATCAGAAATGCCTTTTTGCATCAGACCACTGGTCCATCTAGCTCAGTATGTTTCCAACAGCAGTGCTTTATCTGAAAAACTATTTAGAGGCTGCAAATGTGGTCTTACAGCACAGAGTTGGCGAGAGACAACTAATGTGTTATCATCTCCTTAATGTTTTTGGCTAAATTAGACAGCCGTGGTAGTAAGACATTAAATCTATTGTATTTCACCAGCTGTGAAAAAAAAAATCATATTGCTTTCTACCTACTTCACCATCAAGGTGCTGGTCTTGGGAGACCTTCCCAGTGAAAAGAGTAATAGCTCTTTTCCCTTCCCTAAAAGCTTTATGTTCCCTTTGTACAATGGGAACAAGCCCTCTGTGATGCAAAATGTAGCTGTGTTCTGTATTTCACTCTAAGCCCTGTGAGGCTGGATCTTGTTTCTCATAGCATGAGGTTCAGGATAGAGGTCTCACTCCCAGGAAACTTGACAGCTTTGGGGCAAAGTACTTTTTTGCATGAGGTCACAGGCAAAGGGAGCGAGGGGATTTTTCAGGGAGTTTGGTCCAGACCCAGCTGAGATGTGTTAATCACACTGGAATCCAGACCTGTTCACCACCAGCACAGAACAAAGCCTGAAGGCAGTATTCCTGCAAACTCTCCAGTCCACAACTCTTATTGACAGTGACCAAGCCTGGAGACTAGGCATCTGTGACGCTCTGTGCCCTGTGCACCCATGCCAGGCTATGTCTGGTATGACATATCGTCACACCTGGACCCTGCTATTACTGTGGAGTCAACAGCCCAGAGCTGTTCACTGCACCAATGATGAGACCAGTGGCCTCTTTGTGTGGATGTGATACAGAGAGCAGGTTCTTATGGGAACTTCCACCTTCATAGTACTGCTCTAAGTGAGGTGCAGGCTTGCCACATGGTGCTGGGTCCAGCAGAAACAGCTGTTGTTTCTGGCAAGCTCCAGGAAGGCTGACGGCTATGCAGTTCAAGTTTGATGAGAAGGAAGGGTAGGCTGTGTGAGCAGGTATTGCCTCACTCTGTATTATACCCCTGAATCACCAAGGTGTTTCATGCCAAAGCTGCATAACTTTAGAGAAAAAGGTTGATCCATCTGGAACTCCACAAGTGGCAGGTTTGGAGGGAAGAGATGATTGGCCCTAGTGACCCATGACTTTAATTGCCTTGTCTCTCAAGCTGCCTTGGAAAATGGCATCTGTTTTTCCTTCCAGAAGGTAAGCAAAAAGCTATTTGCAGGACTGTTGCAGATGCTTCCCAAGCTTGAACATAACCAAGTCAGTGGTTAAGGGGGTCTGATCCACCGGAGTTTTATGAGATCCCTGAAGTGAATGGCTGGTCAAAAGTGAGTTATTCTCTGAAAGAAAATCACTTTTTATTCAGGCAGTGTACCTGAGAGGCACAGGGGAAAAGACCATTCCGTGAGTCACCAAGCAGCTCAAAGAAGGGATGGAGAATTTGGCTCTTCCCCCTATTTTTGCTCCTCAGCTCTCCTCACTTTTGGACCTTACATCTTTTAAAAGGATGGGTTCTTTGAGCCAATATGGTACTTGACTAATAGTCTGGAGCTAGAACAGTTTGTGTGAGTGTGCACACATTTCAAACTTGTCTGTATCATCACTGCAGTTCCTTCAATGGAGTAGTCCTCCCCTTCCCCCCCCACCCTGAGACTGGCTTTGGCTCAGAGCATGCTCTTAGATCACCACCTGGCACAGTGACAGAGTCATGGGAAAGTTGAACACCAGCCACTTCTGAAAGATGCGGGGCCAAATTCGGCCGTGGTGTAAGCGATGAAACTCCCCAGGTTTCAAAAAGAGTGTCTCTTGCCACCACAATCTGTCTGGAGTTAGTCTCCCCTAGTGTGACCAAATTACAAACTTCCCTCTTTCTCTGGGTGGTGGCATCTACACTGCCCACTCCCAGAAATTTAATCTCAGCACTACTTGGTCTTTTGAACCCACTGTCCCAGTGTCCTATGGGGACATGGGACAGGATTATTCATTTCTACAGAAATTTTCCCAAAGCCACAATCCCTGCTCATCACTCATTTTCATGAACTGTTTCTTAATTCCACTTTCCCCTCAATTTCAGCCATATCCACACCCCTAACTTAATTTGCCACTGTTGTGCTTTGTGTTTTCCCCATTTCCTTCCCCCCAAATGTTAGTGCATGATGTGGCTGTACTATTTTGCAGACACTTGGTTTTCCCATATATGTTTATAATTTCACAAATTACACTTCAGTAGGTCAAAACCACTGAGATACAGGTAACCTATGCCCTTTCTGTTCCTTGAATCCGTCTCCGGAGCTAAGAGCTAATCATATAACCATATGGAATGCAGTCTGCTAGAGATTAAGTAAAATTTGTTGCATTACCACATTGGAGCTTATTCCAGCTCATCATATGTCAAGATTAACATAAACCTGACAGAGTAACTGCATTCTGAGACTGCCTGCACCAAGTCACAGCTCCTCCCCAGAATTGGTGTTCAAATCTTGTCCCCAGGATGCCACAACATCACAGGAGAACACCCTGGATAGTGGTATGACATCTTCCAATTCCAAGCAATCCTAAACAAACCAAAATCACTGCTTGTGCCTACATGTGCTCAGCATCTGCAATCTGCTTTGAGTTCTTGTCTGCTCACTCTGTATCTGCTCAGCTTCTGCGCCTGAATCTGTTTAGTGTCCACAGCTGGGGCTGTTCATCATCTGCTCCACACCTGCTCAACATCTGTCATGTTTCTTCAGTGCTTGTGTTCCCCTGGGGGGGTCCCTTTGGCATCACTGCTTTACACCTGCTCAGCATCCCTGTTGTCTTCTGCTCGCTCTCTGAACGCTCGCACTATTTGAGTAACACCTTCATCAGTGTCCTCCAAGCAGCAGTTTCTTCAGCAAGTGCCTCTCCACCTTCTCTACTGCCGGCGTGGGTGCTGCACAGACCGGACAGTTGCCTGTACCTCTGCGGCAGGCGCTGGAGCTTCAGCAGGGAGGAGGCCGTCTACCTGCTGTCACCTAAACACCAGACCTGCGCCGTCTCCCAGCCCGGTGCGCAGCATTCACCCCGCCATCCGCATGCTTCCCCCTTCCTGCCTTGTCCTGATATCAAGGCTCTAGGCACGGGCTTGGCTCGCCGTGCCGGCCAGGGTCTGGGCCGATGCCGCTCCCGGACCCTGCCACCCACCGTCCCCACTGCCGGCCAAGCCCCGCGCCGTCCCGAGCGGTCCCTGCCCCGCGGCTCCCGCTCACCTCCGTACCCGAGCGCACCCAGGCGGAGACGTGCCCCCCGCCCGCCTCCGCCCCGCCGGGAAGCGGCCCCTTCGGCGGGGGCCCGGCGCCCCTCGGCCCGGCCGGCCGCCCCTCCCCCGCCCTCGGGATCCCGGGCAGTGTGCCCCGCGGGCGCGGCACTCCGGCCGGTACGGGGGGAGCCCCGCACTTACTGTGCTCGGGGAGGCCCTGGATCATGTCAAATTTATGAATCTCTTTGGCATAGTATTCGGACTCAGTGTTGTCCTGAGAGCAGCTCTCTTCCTTCTCCTCCTCCATCTCCTCCAGCAGCTCCCGAGTGCTATTATAGAGGGCAAGGATCTGGTAGGGCACATGGGTCGGCCCCACGGTCTCCGGTGGACTGGTGAGCCGCAGCTTGCTCAGGATCTGCCCTCGGATGGCCTCTACCCTCTTCTTCTTGATGTGGTCCAGGTCCAAGGTGGTGCAGGAGGACAACGAGAGGCTCACGGTAGCGAAGCTCAGCAGGGAGAGCAGCACCAGAGCCCTTTGCACGTACATCTTCATGTGTGAGGGGGCGGCGGCGGGGGCCTCCGGGAGAGACCCCCGAGCAGCGGCAAGAGGGCGCGGGGGAGCGGGCGGTGTGCTGGCGGCAGCCTCCCCAGAACCCGCAGGCTGAGGCTTGGCGAGGAGGTGCATGAACTCACTGCGCCGTGCGCGACTCAGGACTTCCAGGAAGAGCTGGCAGCGCTCCGCAAGGAGAAGCGGCAGGCGCCGTGCCTCGCCGCGCCGTGCTCCTTCCCCATGCGCCGCCCCGCGCCCCGCGGAGCCGGGGGC
>VXBI01014662.1:1304345-1331211 GCA_013397375.1 Toxostoma redivivum | reverse complement strand
ACGCGCGCGGCGGGGGGCGGGCCCTTCGCGGTGGTCCGGGTGGCGCGGGGAGGCCTCTCCCGCTTCCAGCTGCGAAATCGCATTAAAAGCCGCTAAAAATACCCCGAATACTTTCCTGATGTGGTTTCTTTCCGAGGGAAGGAGGGGCCGAGCGGCGGGGTTCGGCCGCCGCGCTGCGGACGGGGGGCTGCGGCGGGGCTGGCGGCCCCGCGGCGGAAGCACGGTGGCGGCAGGGGCAGGGANCGGCTGAAGCACGGTGGCGGCAGGGTCAGGGAGATACCCCTCAGCCCTGAAGGCAGGTGGCAGCGAGAGCTCTGGGGGGTACCCGGTCACGGCAGCCCTCGCTGCGGTGAAGGGGCCGCATCGGGCATCCACTGCCCTCGGAGGGGCCCAGGACCACAGGCGGGAGACAAAGCACCGGCCGTAGATGGTTATAATTCATAACCCGGGCCTGTTCGGGTCTCTCTCCCGGGGCGTGCCCTCACTGCGGCCACCTCCCACACCGGCCTCCCGCCTCAGTGCTGCGGGCTGGGCCCATGCCTGCTCCCCGAGGACCAGAGAGGGGTTCCCGGTCCGTGGAGTGAGCGAGAGTCCTTCTCTTGGCATCACCTGTACCCTGCCCCCAGCACCCAACCCTTCTTCCGGGGCCAGCAGAGGGGCAGCCCCTGAGCCAGAGGCTTTGTGCCTGCCCAACCTATGGCAGCCACTCGCAGCACTGTCTGCGCTGCTGAAGGAGCCAGCCAAGCCACTGGGTTGGCGTCACGGTGGAAAAGTGTGGCAGGGACAGCTCCTACGAGGCTGTGGGCAAGGTGGGATGTCGGCAGAACTCTCTGTGGATGCAAGTCCTGATCTTCATGCTCTGGGAGAGGTGGGGCCCCGGGGGCATGTGGCCCTTGGAGTGGTGGTGTCCAGCAACAGCAGGCAACAGTGCAGCTGGAGAGAGGCACCTGGAAACACTGGGTACAGCCTTCCTTTACCTGCATGTTCGGGGGCCTTGGGCTGGGAGAGCACTGCAAGCTCGAAGGACAGCGGCTCACCCAAGACATGGAGTGTGGAACAGGTTGACAGGAAATCCAGTCCGGGGCAGCTGGGGATGCTGGATGCCCTGTGATCCATTTTATGCAGCTCTGAGGAGATGTAAAGGTGAGCTGCTCACTGTTTGCTTGTGCTTTGCTTGGGGAAGAGGAATTAAGAGTTCTTCGATGGAGCAGACAAAGAACATAACAAGATCTAGAGGCTCTGAGATGATGTCAGGCAAATTTTCACTTGAAGTAAGATGCAAATTCTGACTGTTGACTAACTGTCCATGGAATATTATTCTGTAGATTGGTATGGATGTTTCTAGACCTTCTCAGGCACTTCTGAAATGAATTTTGGATCCTTTTTCCCACTGGAATCTCCTCTACCTTCTGCCAGGTTGGAGGTCACACTAAATGCAGTCAAACTGATTGCTTTGGACTCCAGTAATCAATTTGCTACAGTGCCGCATGGTGAGTTATTAGTTAAGATGGAGATAAGTACAGAAATTATAAGAAATTACGAGAGTTTCCCAGAGGCTTGTCCTGGGCCCAGGTTTTATTAATGATCTTGGCACACCAAAATGGATGTGCTGATGCAATTGGCTTCTTATCCAAAACTGGAGGCATTGTTGATACAGGGGAGGACTGGGAATCCTATGGGAGGGTATAGGCAATTTTGAAGGCTAATACGGGAGAAATGGGATGAAATACAATAGTACAAAATGCGAGGTTATGTTGCTAATGGCTGAGATCAGACTTTTCTGTTACAAGCTGACAGTGGGAGCTTAGTGCTTGGTAGTAATAGTGGAGAAGGATGTAGGTGTCCTGCTGGTTCCAGTGTTGGGCCACTCACTTTCTGCTCCAAGTGTTGCTCTGTGGGTTGAAAAGAGGTGAGGAAGCCCTGTGGTCTGACAGACACTGGAAGCAATTCTGGTGGCAGTGAGCAGCAGTCATTAACAGGTTGCACATTTTGTACATGCTGGAATCCAGCTATGCTAAGGGAGAGCCTGACAGGGCTACTGAACATGTGAGTATCATAGGAAATATTCCACACTTGGCAACTCTGGCTGGGGTTTGACAGTCTGAGCTGGGGCTGATGTAACATGAACAGCATCTGTTCTCATGGAGATCAAGACAGGCAAATGTATGGGCCTTTGCTGCCTGTCAAAGCCTCTTCCATCTTCCAGAGGGAGGAACATCTTGTTTGAAGCTTTGCAATTGTTAGGGGATTTTGTTCTAGAGTCTACACAAATAAAAACATTTGCCATTGTTTCCCTCATCCAAAAACCCTTAGAGATGGGGTAGATACTTGAGAGGTGTGTGGAGGAAAAAAACCTGCAGAAAAATTAAACTGAGATGCTTGGATCTGCCAGCATGCTGCTAGTGTGGAGCAGGATGCAGCAGCACTCTTTGCTGAGTGCTTCGCTTCTCAGTGGAAGCTTAATGTTTTAATGAATTGGCCCATATCAAAATCAGAGTCTGGCTGGCTGCCTGATGCGAAGATTAGGTGAGGAAAGAAGCACAGTAATGTGTCACTTGTTGCTACTGGAATTGTCCCACATCCCATAAATCCTACTGCTGTTAAATAGCTGCTTTAGAAAACCTTTGGCCACTCTGAATAAGGTGGTCATTGTGCTACCATGTGGGCTTTCTACCATAGCTGTAGCTTTAACTACATGTGTCTGCACTTGCTTTAAAGGGGGTCTAGGACCAGAATCATATGGGAGGGCTCAAGTGTGATTGCTTTCCCAGACTTTCTCATGGATAGGAGGACCAGACACAAGCTCTATTCATATGTCTGCCAGTCAAAGAGAAATCAACAGTAAACAGCACTAATGGGGGACTCTGTTAGTCCTATTCTGTGTGATCAGGTTAGGTCGAAACCAGATGGAGAAAGTCCATGCTTAGATGTGAGAACTTGTACGCGAAAGGAATGCTTGCATAGTTCTTACTTGCTGTTCAACTGAGAGGGGATGGCAGCAGTGTGATTTACAGTGAACCAAACAAAGAAACCAAACAAGTAAGGCAGACTGAGAGCTGAGAATACACCTGAAACTGTACACTGGGAAAGAGAAACCCTGGCACCACAGACCTGAACTGGACAGAAAGCAAGCACTGAAAACAGCTTTGGACAACCACAGCAGCACTAGACATTTATCCTGGTACCTGGCTCCTTCTTGGTTGGTTGAGTGGAGCCAGTCTAGCCCTAGGGTCAAATGCTGCCTGTGGTATCACCAGTAAGACAAAGGAGAATTCAACTGTTCAGAAAATGTAACCCCAATGTTTAAGGCAAGCAAAATCCACTTTAGCCACAACATGAAGTGATGGATGAAAACTCTTTTCCTCCTGTTGCCCTCCCCAAGCAGGCAAAACTTTCAGGGGTAGGTGACAAACCCCATTCCAATAAGTGGAGTCCAGAGGGACTCGAGGTAGGACATATTTTAGGTTTTGTTCTTTCTGCACATTTGCTCTTCTCTCTCAATGACAATCTCTGAAGTCAGAAGTCAAAATTCCGAGGCAAGACTCAGTTCCCCAAGTCCTTACATGTTTTATTTCCTGAGTATGGACTTCACCCTCCCTCAAGGTCTCATGGTCTGAGACTTTTCTCCCTGGGGTAGGCAGCAAGCAGCACAGAGTGTCTTGGGGGGAGATGGGAAGTACAGGTATACTGTCTGGGATGGGGACCCAGGGGAATTGTGAGGAGAAGCTTGAAGGCGGAGGGCAGTTCCAAACAAGTGAATGCGCTGGTCATGCTGCTTTATGACCTGTCTGTCCAGGATGGCATCCTCTATGGCTCTACCCTGGCTCTGGGAGAATCACCCTGCCAGCTACCTGTGTGGGAGCACAGCTGGCAATGTACTCCTACACTGGATTCCTGCCCCAGGGATGCCTTCCTGATTTAGCAGAGATTGCTCTGGATGTTATCATGCTCCTCTTAGGATGTTCTTTTTGTGATCAAGAAGGTCAGCTGTAAGTGTATTGTAAGCCCAGAGCTATAGACACTTCTGTCTCCTGACATGTGTCGCTGTGTTGTTGCAGCAGCTGTTTGGAGGAGTTGGGGAGAATTGGGAAATGCAGGGCCATATTCCCATGGCCCTGAGGCAAAGCATGGGGCTATGTGCAAACTACCCTCTCTATCTCATGAATGTTTGAATCTGTAATGAAAAGAGAATAATGTATATGGAGGATCATAATTTCATAAAGCCCAGTGAGCCTGGCTTCAAAAAAGGAAAATCATGTCTCACTTACTGAATTCTTTGAACATGTCAACGTTTGTAAAGGGAGATTATATCTTTTATTAGGCCAAATGATACAGCTGGAAAAAACACACAAGCTTTCAGGCACAGAAACCCTTATTTTATGGGGTTTTTTCCAGCTATATCAGTTGGTCTAATAAAAAGTTATTACCTCTGCCCACAGATCTTATTTACTTAATCCTTAGATCATCACAGCACAACTACTTGAACATGTCAGTAGAAATGGAAAAAATGGAGAATTATTTGATACAATGTATTTTGATGACTTAAAGTTCCTCAGCCAAACCATGAGCTTCCATAAAAGTAAGCACGTATGGAGTGAAATCTGGTGCCTTTAGTAAAAGGTATTCCTGGAAGGCTTAAAAGTTTAGACTTACAGAATCAATTTTCATCATGGCAAAGTGTTAACATTGTAGTTTGTGGTGTGGTACAGCTCTTTATTGTAGCAGCAGAAGAAATTATTTAGGCTAATGAGGATGGGTGAAAAATGTGAGGAATGTGAGATAGCAGAAAAAAATATAGGCAAAGGGACAAAGTATTGGAAAACTGAACGGTTTTTAAACATGTGGAGCTAAAAACAGATCTATTTACAATTAATCTGTACATCTGTCTAGCCAAGAATCAGACTGGGGTCGTTTCATACAGCTCAGTGGATATGTCTGCACAACTCACGGTTGAGAAGCATGTGTGTAATGATCATTGTGCTTACAACATTTGATCCTTGGCACTTACTCCACCGTGGGCTCTGGGGATCGCCTGTCCCATCTGGAAAGCTGCGTTACAGAGCCAGAGAGAATTGGGAAGAACATCAGAAGCCATCAGGAGACTTTGGCAAAAGCCTCTGTCAAGAGACAGATCTTTAAGGCAAGGATTCTCTGCCTTAGGGGGAACTTAAAAAGTGTCTTCGGCAAAAAGCTGGAGAAAGCAGAGCGTCAGACTGTTCCTGGCCTGCCACACCGCAAGTGGAATTAGAACGGGCTAACAGAGCATCCACATGAGGTGTTGCAGCACTGGTGTCCCCCTTAGTCAGGCCAAGGTTTTGAGACTGCTCAAAACCTGCGGGGGTGGATGTTTCTGTGGCTGCCAGGCGCCGGGTGCTCGGCCCGGCGGCGGGTGTCGGGCGGTGCGGGGCTGCCGGCCGAGCCCGGCGGGGCCGTGCCCGCTGTTGCCGGGGCGACGGGGCGGGCTGTCTGCCGGAAGCACCGGCGGCCGCGGCGGCGGATGGAGCCTGAGCCGGAGCGAGCGGAGGCGCCGCGGAGGGGCGGTGTCGCCGGGGTGAGCGGGCCCAGCCTCTCCGAGCGGGGGATTCCGGGGCCTTGGACCGCGGTCTGGTCGCGGCCCGGCTGCCGTGGGGCGCCGTGCAGCAGAAGGGCCGGGCCGGGCCAAGCCGCCACCGGTGGGGCCGAGCAGCGCGGCCGGGGCGGGCCGGGAGGCCGCTGCGGGGCTCACACCTGCGGCAAGTGATGCCTCTGCACTGTGAGGGCACCGCGCCTTGCTGCGGGGCGGGGCGCGACAGCAGGGCCCTGCCTTGCACTCTGCTCCCTGCAGTGAAGCGGCTTTTTTCAGTAACTGGTGTCCTCTGCTCCTTTGTGTTTCCCCCTGCACTACAGGTATTAAAGATGGGCCGTCGAGCCCGCCAAGACCTCTTCGCAGATGAAAATCTCAGCAGGAAGAATTCCCCGTCTGCTTCTCTTGGAGAGGTGGGTGTCCTGTCAGGAGGACTTGTCTGTTGTCCTGTTGCTGTCTCCAGTGGAGAATACTAATTTCTTCTGAGATTCCTTCCTGCATGGTGTGCTTCGCCCTTTGAATTTTATCCTTAGGTTTGGGACTCATGTGAGTGTCCTGTCTCTTTCCTGATGTTGCCCTTTGTATAATAGTTTCCACACAGGATCCTATCTAGGGCTATGGTTTATCACATGTCAGGTATGGAGAGTAGTATCATACAAGGCTTGGCCCCTCTCCCTCCTATGCATGTGTATCTTCCTGATATTTTCCTTTCTAGAATTAAAATATGAGCAAGCCCATCATTTTCTGGCCAGTTTTGCCACCATCTATGGTAGCAAGACAGATAAACAGATGCCTTACTTTTGTGCTTTGCTTTGCTAGATCCAGTGTACATCTGACATGGTCTCTATCAAGTTTGTGTAGTGATGCTCTTTTTAATTTTCTCTGTGCACAGCTACAAAGGTCATGCTAGGAGCCAGTTTTGCAGCATCTGAGAGTTTTCCTTGTGGGTAATAATGCACAAACTCAGCTCCCACTTGTCTTTGGAGGAAAACTTTGGTTCCAAGGTTGTTCTATGAGTACATCTTCAAATAGTAAAAGGGGGTCAGGAGCCCCTCTTTCTCAGGAGAGTGAGGCAATATCCTCAAGTATCCAGAAATAGAGCTGAATTGTTTCAATTGTTTTTTTTGCTTCGTGTTGCAGAATGCTGAAATTCTTCCTGGAAGCTTGCTGTTGAATGTTAGCATGGCTTCTCCACAGGCATCTCCTGCTACAAGGAGCAGCTCGCAAGAAATGACATACCAGTTTTGCTCCTTTACACATACCAGATTGACAAAAGTGTCATCTTACTCCCACCTTGTTGACAGTGATATTTGTTTCAATGAGGTGATGCTTACCTTTTGCAATGTCAGCAATGGTCTCCAGCATACCATACTCTTGGCTTCTTTAAACTGGAAACCCATTTTGCCCTGCTGGCCACCGTGGCACCAACTCTGCTTCAAGCTACTCTGCTCGGAGCCCTGTGACCCTCTGTCTTGGAGTGACTACTCCCTGATTCCCTGTGCAATGACAAAAGTTTCCTATTACACTGAGTAGCTATGTCCCAGACATCTGTACCAAAATGGTTGTGAGGGGATCTTTCCTTTGAGACCCTGTGATGGTGATGCTGTTGAAAATAGCACTTTTACAGCTTAGTTTACAATAACACCTCCTACAGCAGTTTTTTTTTTTCTGGAGAAAGTATGCTCTTTTCTTTTGATAGGCATAATGGAGAATCATCTTCCACCTAGGGGTTCTCCCCTTGGATATGCTGTAGGCATTCAGGATGTATTCTGTGAGGGAATGTGCAGAAGATGCAATTTAAGAAGGAGAAGTAACTGACAACCTCATAGGTAAAGAAAGTCAAGGAAGCCACCTGGTGGTTTAAGGGGATGTAATCATTAGCTGGCCTCCACATTAGTGTGGCTCACTGTCAGATTGTTCTCTTGCTGGAACTGGCCATCCTAGTTCGTGGGGCGATTCCCTGGTTTTAAAGAGACCAGGGCATTATGCAGAGGTACAGCTGATCGACTGTAACTTACTGCAGTTTGCTTGTGCTTGTGCTTACTGCTCACATCACAGCCATTTCAATAGCTGGGAAGAGATCATAGGGACTCCAGGCCTTGGGCAACTCTGGAGAAGACTAAGAAATATTTACAGTGTTCTGTTAGAAAGCAGTGAGCTTTTCAGCAGCAGTAGGGTGAGGACTTCTACGCCTTACAACATTCAAATATGTTAGTACTGGATCTTAACCCCCAGGAAGAATCCTTTGTGTCAATAGTCTCCCTTCAGACAGGTCTTTGTTGCTAAATATTTGTGTTAATTGAAAACCTTGGAGCTACTGGAACAAAGACAAAATCCACTGTAAATAATCCTCAGCCTTTTCCTTTGCTCCAAAATTGGAGGCTTTTTATACGTGAGCATATTTGTTACCAAAGTGAGTATTTAACAGACCTAATATTGTTTTATATTGTTTTTTCCTTCACCCTAGATTGGCAATTGCCTTTTACTCTTCTGGTAGCTTTGTCGTGGCTTGCTGTTAAGTGATGGGGTCAGCTGTAACAATGGATGTCTCATTCAGCCATCTAGTCATCTTGAAACTTTTATAAAAAATCTTCCCAAAAGAAATGCGAGATTAACTAAACAATCCTTTTATTTTTTTTCTGGAACTGGCAGTAGTGGAGTAGACCCCATGTAATTAATTTCAGCATAGAAGGTTTTATTCTTATTACTGATTTTGAAGACAAAGGGGCTTGTCTTAAACCTTTGCCATATTCACACCCTCATAGGCAGTTTCACATTCAGGTTAGTGATTTTGCCTTCAGAGGTTCCTCAGAGTTTTAAAACTGGTTTAATTCACTTTGACTCTTTTTTCAATTTTTTTTTAAATTCCATGCCAATCCACCCAGTTTCCACCCATCTCAAATTTCTGGTATGAACAAATTTGTGCTATTGTTCGGGTCTTTTCATGACACTGAGAAGCACCCAGGAAGTGTTTTCCAGTCAGAGCAGCTTGCTTGAAGCAAGCAAAAACTACCTGTCTATCCATGTTTCAACATCTGGGCTTATTACAAGGAAATACAATTAGAGGGTGAACTATTATTGTAATTAAAAATATATTTGTTTTGAAGTCAATAGGCAAATCATCTGACATGAAGCATAGATCTTATCAGGTTACTGCTGATCTCTGCCTGGCCTGGTCTTTCTCTTCTAAAAGAGACTCCAAACTGTGTGTTGCTCTGTTCAACAAATTTGTTGTTAAAACCCTCTTCCCCCCAGGGCATAGTTGCAATGTCTTGTGCCTTGTAGCCTAATATACTTCCCCCAAGCTCTATGAAAGCATTATGATATCTTAGTATTTTTTCAGCTCCTGTTGTGTGTATGTATCTCCCACAAGAATATTCTTAACTACAGCACAGCAGCAAATCTGTAATTCCTCTGCCCAAATCTCTACTTCATAACTCCTATTCTGTTTGGAAGTGCCTGCATTATCTTCAAATATGGACCTCCTCAAGGGGCTCATGAAAGGTCACAAAGCTCACACTTCTGCCCATGTGACATGCAGAGCATTCCTGCTTTTTCAGAGGTACAAGTACTAACAAACAGCACTGCAGCTGTGTGTTATTTCACCAGGCAAGATGGAACATGATTACTTGCTGTAATTGGTGCAGCTGGCACCCTCCTGCAGCAAAGGCTGTATGTGTTCCTGGCCTTCAGAGCTCCTTGACAATTCGGTACTCACTTCTTGGGCACTCAGGGGAATATGCTGTAAGTGGGAATTCCTAGAGATAAATCTGCTTGCTGCATTCCAGAACTCGGCATTTCAAACATTCATTTTCAGAGGGGTAATGTATCTCTTTTTCCATTGAGAGGCCTTTTCCATCCTCTGATCCTCTGGCTTGATGTGGTACATTTACTCATCTTGATGCTATCAGGTTTTTGACAGAATGGGAGAAACTCAAGCTAGTCATATTATTTGTATAATGGGAGGGACAGATCATATAATGAGATCTGTTGAAGATCTTTGCTATCCCATCCTAACAGGACTTCTGGACACTTTTACAGGATAAAAGTCAAACCTTTTTCCTGGCTCTAACATCACTGCACCCAACAGCCTGAATGCTGTCTTGATGACATCCATCAGAAGAAGCTGTTTGGAAGAGGTTTGGAACTCATGATGAGATTGGTTTGGAAGGCTGAGTGGAAAAGCCTTTTTAAAAAATGCATCACCAGTTTTTTCCTTTCCTGTTTCTTCTATCAACGAGAGTGAACCATTTGCTGTTCTGTAAAAAATCTGTATGCAAAAATATTTTAATGTTTTTCTATTTCCATGGTCTATTTTCTCTTTATCCTACAGTGAAGTGATTCCCTTGGGACCTTGTTCAAGAGTTCCCTGATTTCTTCCTCTTACAGTCTCAGTATGATTTTGCCAGCGTGTCTCTGGCAGCTCTCTGTAAATCCTTTGAGTGGAGACTGCTTTACTAGGCAATGGTCAGCCTAAAGGATGCAGGTTTTCCCTATTTGGGGAATATTTCCACACAGGTAGGACAAAATGACTTTATATCAGGGTTTTCCCAAAAATCAAGTTCCTTGCTGGTTCTCTCTGCCACATTTCACCACAGCCTGGGGAAAGGCTGTGTGCTTTCACTTCTGAGAGTATGTTCTTCTTTTGTTGTCATAGCTGGTATTTGTAAGTTTGCTTATGTAGTTGTGGTCCTTGGATGGTAGTTAAAAAGCATTTCTTGCTGTAAAAAAAATCTTATTCAGCATAGATCCAGGTAGACAGACAAAAACTCGGGCCACCTCTGCTGCGTGTTGGAAGGATGTTCCCACAGGTGAATTTTGCAAAGCAGTTATCTGGACTTCCACCAGCTAGTTTACAAACACTCTTGGCAGTGACTTCTTTAGGCTGGCATCCAGGCATCGTTTTAATGGGACTCCATTACCTAACCCAAATGAGATAATAATAATAATAATAATAAAGAATTGCTGAGGGTGAAACCCACAAGGAAGATTGCTCCAAGAAGTGGTTAATTAAATGCTTTTCCAGCATGTGTTGCCCAGCTGGATTTTCTTCCATGCCAGTGCAAGTCTTGTACTTGGGCTCTGTACATCCAGAGAATCTTAGGTCATGTTGGACTTCACAGAAGCTTTTCTGCTTTTGGCTGTGGAAACAAGCAGGCCCTAGGCTGGCAGATACATGCTTCCAACAGATTTTTACCAGTTGGGCAAATCTGATTTCATTTGTACTGCTCATTGGTAAGGACACTTTTGTACCCCAGCTGCCCTAACCTGCACATAGCCCTCCTCTGCTCTTGTCATAGTAAGATCATAAGACCAGATGACAGCAAAGACTCAAAATGAACTCAGATACCAAACCACTTCCATCAGAGATATATGCAATTTGTGAATCACATGGCTTCCGTATTCCACAGGAGAGATGATTTAATCCAGAAGAAAAGTCAGGTGGGTTAATGGAGTGTTTCCAGCCATCCTATGCATACTCCTGTAGGGTCATAGATCAGTCTAGGATACTCTAGATTCTCCTCCTGAGTGGTTCTGAACACTGTGATTTCTAGAATAGCATAGAGATTATCGGGTTCTTAATTACCTCCTGGCATTTGGTGCCTAACAGCACTGGTTGTTGCAAGTGCTGGTGCTGACAGTCTGCTCATCTAAAAGGTTCTCAACCAGTTTGCAACTTTCACAATGATTAACAGGCTGATTTTCTTGAGTTAACTTTGCCCCACAGCCAGGCTGCTCCCTTGTAGTGTTAGCTAAAGATCATCTGCTGAAGCTAACACTGATGTCAGCTATGCTTATCTTACACTAACTGCTGCAGCTTGTGCTCTCAGGGGAGAATCTGAGGCTGCCTTGAGAAACAGTAGCTTCTGAAAAAAGGGCTGTAGCCTGCTACAGTGTATTACCCCTAGTATGACTGGTCCAGCATCAATTCTGGTCTCTGGCATGGCTACAGTGACTCTCCATATGAATCTTTGTAGGATCCTACATACCTGAGTAATTTGAGTTTTATCATGCTATAGGGAGAATGAACTAAGTGTGTTCTCTTCTTGTCACGTTTGTTTTTTTATTTTGTTTTTTTTTTTTCCTTTCAGTTGGCACCTGCCAATGATGGATATAAATGACTGGATATAAAATGTTATAATGATGGGATCAACTCTGTGCTTTGTTCAAGTGAATAAGGTTGCAAAATGTGTGCTGCAGGACAGCCATAAATGTCAATCTTCAAGGTTTTGTGCAGGCTTCCATAGTGCTTCCTTTCAACTTCTTTCTCTCTTTTTCCCTCCTGACCCTTCTAGGATGAAGACTCTCAGGAAAAGGTTGACCATGTAAGACTAGAGGCTCTCTAGGTAGATGCTGGCTCTTTTGAAGGGGACTAGTAGGATTAACCTATTATGTATCTGGAGACTACCTTAAGAGGGTACTCTAGTACTGGAGAATAATATAGAGTTTGCTTTGGATGCAGTGCCTTTCCTGCATCCTCTTTTTCTGTTGCTGACAGCTTTTTAATTGTCTTTGAAACAGATGCTCTTATCAGCTGCTGCATCTTGTTTTGAGGTCACAGATGTATATGTGGCCACTGAAAAGATGTTCTATTTTCATTTAAAAGTCAGGACAGCAATTAGCTAAGAGAGTACAAAACCTGACTGAACCTAGATTGCTGTCCAGTATGGTTAGTTTGCTCTTATAACATGAAAACACGTCTTCAGGGATGATGAAGGCTTGCTGGTGCCCAGAGGAGAAGGCCAGGCAGTAGTAACAAGGACATGTATCTTTGTATTTTCTATTGAGTCTTTTATTTTTATTGCACCAGCACTGAATGCCAGAATCAGTAGTTAATAATGTCATAGTGCTTCTTACCAGGCTCCTATTACACACAGAGAAGGAATACACATATCCTTTTTTATCCTGCACCAAAGCTAAAATATGCCTTAGCATTAATTCAGCATTAGAAGCCGGGATGATGCTGTTTAGAACAACCTGAGAAGCTCTACCTGTTTTTGTTGAAGTCTTTGGCCTAATTGCCTTGCACTCTTCCTAACCATGGAATTGGCATTGCCCAATTTTTCCTGCCTAGAGTTACTCTCTCTTAGATAATTAAAACACCCTCTCCGTGCTCTTAATTCCTTCTGCTGAAGGATCACTCCAATACTGGTAGCACAGCAGATTAATCTGTGAAATTTAAAGCCCCGAAAAGAAACCCTTATCACCCATCTCATTAATTCTGGCCGCAGAAGGGTATTACCAGGAGTCAAGACTATTCAGATTCTCACAGTTTTCTCTTGGTAGTGCAAGAGATGACATTGTAGAAAAGATCCACTGGGTTTATTTGGCAGTGATGGTTCAGGACTATGCCCAGAGCACTTTTCCATTTATCAGGCAAAGAGACCTCACACTGATGGGTATAGTTTTGGGGACTGGTTGCCTAATAGAAATTTTTACTGATAATTGATCTAATCTATCCCTCCCTACCCCCTGCCTTGCTGGAACCAGTCCTTACAGTCATTTCACTGGAACTAATTCCACCTCCATACAGTGCCCTAAATCATTGATTCCCAAGGTCTGCTGTTGAGTGCTGACTGGTCACATGCCACAGACGCCTTCTTGCTTCTGGCTGCTAAATTTCATTAAAATAACTTTACTGATGCGACTCTTCCACATGAACAATTGTTGCTTCAGGGATGTTATGCAATGGTGCCTGGCAAGGAATTTTTACTTAGTATGAGAGGATCCCTGCTTTGAAAGCCCTCTTGTTTGGGTAATTCCTGTGTCCTTTATTCAAGCTTATGCTCTTAAGCATGACAGTCACAATTTGTAGTATTTTTCCATTTGTAAAAGTCTGTAAATGGTATAAAATGGTTAACTGAGTGTTGAGAAATCTGACTGATCAGTAAGCTGTTTGTAACTTATACTACTGTATGCTTACAAACTTCTGTTAATTGTATCATAAGTCTCTTCCAAATCATCTGTTAGTGGAACTTTATGTTATAAAGTGTGATTCAAGTCTTGTTGCAGTATATCCTTCCCTTAGTCATTGCTTGGCCAATCTGAAATACTTGGCTTCTTGAATCATTTGTCCGAAGTTGGCCCCTTCATCCCCCTGATGGCTCATATAACCCTTCTCTGAACTCCCTTAGGGCTTTGCTGAGTGCTACAATCTGAACTCTTCCTGGATTTGGTCCCTTTCCTCTTGCCATGCTGAAGATAACTTTGTTGCTGCATGAATACTGACAGACAGACCCATCTGGGTTTTTGATGTGAACGTACCTGCTGAAGTCCTGCCCTCCAGCCTGCTCTGAAACTTGTTTTGCATCCTTTGGCAAACCACTCATCTTGCATCTGAATTTTTGCCAGTTGAATCACTCATTTGGCTGCACCTTCCAAGACTGGGATATTTAGCCAAAGGCTGTAAGACTAATCAGTGGTATAATAAAGGGTGTATCCTAATATTTCAGTTAATTTGCAGAGGCAGAATAAGCAGGAGTATGAATGTGGTTGTGAGCCAAGTTTTTGCTGGGTTCTTTTAGTGTCTTTGTCATAGATTTGCTCTGGGGCCTTGGAGAAGTCCTTCCACTAGTTTGTTTAGTAGTCCCTATCTGAAAGGAAGGATAGAGCTTTATGCAGAAGCACTGTGGGTATTCCCTAAATAAACCCACAGGGGGATTTAGATGCCTTATCCTTGTAACAAAATCCATATCCTGCACTGGGTGCCTGTGTAGTATGGAGATAATCTCAGGATGGGCTGGTGGATCTATTGGGATGGTAAAGAGTAGCTGGGAATGGCAGTGTGTCTGAAACCCTGTCCTGTGGAGCTCTGGCCCCATTCTGCGAGCTCTGGAAGTGCATGTCCTTGCATTATCAATGAGAGACCCTGATCCCCATCCTGTGTTTTCTAGACTTCAGAAGTGGAGCAGGGATTTTCTTTGCCTTCAGGAACTGCCGAGCAGATTTAATTTCAGTGTTGAAACCTCATGCTGTAAATGTAGAGATTAAACTGGCCATCTTCTTTCTAAGCTGGAAAACACTGATTTTATTGTCCTCTTACTTATCTGAGAAAGATGTAGCAAGTAATGTTCCCCACCTCCATAGAGAATATTATATATCATGACAAGCCTATGAGCTGTTCTGAGTCTGAGAAGGCTCTCAGTCCTCTGCTTTGCAAATGGAACCAAAAGAATGTTGGTACCTTAGGGAAAGACTTTCTAACTGAAGGCAACAACATTTGAATGGGAAGACATCAGTTCCAGTGATCAGTTGGGACCTCATCTTCTAGTCATGCTTTGGTAGACATGCCATAGGTAGTCTCAAGGTCCTTCCTGGACTAAAAACAGGGACAACACTTGATTTCTGACCCTTATATGGGTGGATGCTGGCCTCTGTGGCTCTGTATCACTCAGTGTTTGAGCGACAACATGCTTTAAGGCAACAACTGGAAAGAGGATTTGAAGACCTGACCTTTCCAGAGGGGGCATCGAAGTCCTTTTGTAGTTCTATTGCTTCTAAAACATTTGGGTTGAAAAATGGGCTGTTGCTTTTTAGGTGAAGTCACGGTGTCAGGAACAATTGTTTTCATTGAATGTCTGTTGGAAGAACAACTATAAAAAAATGTAAGTACCTGAAATATAAAGCCAGTTGTGTTCTTAGATTGTTAGGTCACCCAGTTGGGTGGGGTTGAGTGAGTGTATTTGCATTCTAAAATACAGTGCAGAATGATATGGAGATCCCCTGCTGAGAAGCAACCTGCACTCTACCAGGGGACATACCACCTTTGTTACCAGAAGTACATAAAACAAGAAAATTTCCGGACTTGAGCTGACTCACATGGATCCTGCTTGCAGGTGTGTCTACACCTGTGGTGTAGACATGGCCTGGGGCTTGATATGATCAGGGCCTTTAATCAGAGCGGTATTTTCCTGACCCAGTTCTTACCCTTGCACAGGGGTTGGCACCCAGCTCCAAACTCTCATTCCATTGTCTGGTCTGGATCTGTGAAGCAGCCACCCCCGAAATGCTCTCCCCTACACTCTCTGAAACTTAGAAACATGCAAGTGAGGAACCCAGCACCACCTCAGTGTTGATCAGGGGACCTTATTTGCATGAAGGGCACTGTCCTTCCACTCTGGTTTAGAGAGTTCATGACCTAAGAAGTCATAATTGTAGTGCAGTCACAGTAATTTCTGTATCTACAATTTGCACTGCAGTAAGATCTAGAGAGTGTTGGTGTATGGCTGGAACAAAAAATTCCTATTCCCAGAGACCTTAGTCTAACTGCAATGTTTTTCTCAAGCATCCTGTTCTGCTCTGTAATCTTTAGCTTGTAGAGGAGCCTTCACCAGGGGTAGCTGCATTTGTATATGGCATATTGCCATGGTTTTGCCTTCTTAGGCATGCAGTTTGGAGTAGAATGGACTGGCATTAGATAGCTCTTGAAGTAATTGGCATTTCTGAGACTCTGGGAGGGTTCTCTGAGGCAGAATTTCCCATAGCTGTTGCACACTGTGAATGCCCTCCCAATTATGTGGTCGTCCTGGGCTGAGCTGCATTTGTCCCTCCATGTCCCATAGTTTCTGTCATCTGTTTTGATTCTTGCATTATTCTAGTAAATACCATCCACTGAAAGGATCCAGCATCCAAGGAAGCACTGGCTTTTTTACCTGCTTCCATTGTACAGGGTTTACATCAATTTTTTTTCCAGAGATCTTCTGGTTGCTTGTAGAAATGCTGGACTCCCAGGCTGTTCCTGGGGACCTCTCATCTGGAAGTTGGCCAGATTCTCCAGGAGGAATCTCAAAAATGTAGCTGAACTTTTGTTCCCTAATTAGGCCAACTTCCCCAGTGTGAGCCCCAGCACTGCATGGCCTGGATCTCCCCAAGGCCTTGTGCAGCCTCTCTCCCGTGCACCCCGACTGGCTGACCAGCAGGGCAGTTATTTTCAGCTTTCTGAGCTTATCTCTTTGCCTTTTGATGACATCTGAAATAACTTTTCTAGTCAGCCATGTTTCGCAGCCTTTCTAGTAATATCCTGCCTGCTTGTCTACCTTAATGTGAATTAGGGAAAATCTAATTGAAAGTAATTTTCTTAAAAGCTTTTCCACACATTTATTTCATACTTTGAGTGTTCCTGGACCTTCAAAGGCAACAAAAGAACTGTAGGAGGTGGGAAGGTAGTTGGGAAAATGTCTGATGATATGTAGCATAAAGTGGTAGCAAACTGTTTGAGCAATGTTCATGCCTAGGAGGGCTGGAGGAGCACTTCCCTATAATTAGATTGTGAGAGGATTCTACCTGGTGACCCCTTGTTCAGAGAATCAGATTGTTGTGTGCTGATTCACTGTTTTCCTGCAGGGGAGAGCAGTAACTCCTCAGACAGGTTAAGGTGCCAAATGCTGCAAAGGTGACAGCTTTCCTCACGAGTGCACATCAGCTGACAAATAGCTGGCCACTGTTTTAGGAGAGCAATTTTTGATAGCTAGTTACCAATATGAACTGCTCCTTTACCTGTGATAGATGGCAAAGAATATTTGAAGGCCCTCAAGAACTTCTGTCTCAGTCACATTTTTCCTAGAAAAGGAAAAGAAGGACAGTTTGTGGATAAAATGCAAATCCAATGTTTTCTGCTCAGTATTTAACTGACATGCAGAAGTCCTTGGAGGGTATTCATTAAAATCATACACACTATTTGAACCATCTATGGATGTGGTAAAGACAGGCAGCAGAGATGGGTTGTTCTTTGCAAAAAGCCCAGGCTTGCATAGATCTTGGAATTGATGTGTTTTTTTATATCATCCATGCTCATGTAATCAGCATAGATTATTTTATGTGGCTGTTTAGGAGCAGTGGGGCTATTTGACTTAGTGCTCCTTAAATGGCAGCAATCAAAACTAATTCATCAGTCCTGGTTGTGGAGATTTGCTTTTCTTCAGTCAAGGGAGCCTCTGGCATCTTGCTGGAGAAGAGAATCTTTGAGACTGCCTATACTTCTTTCTTTCCACTATGTGGTCAATACTTGATAAAAACAAGACAGTTACATACTATGTTAAATCTCACAGTGTTTGTATATTGGAAAAACATAGGTCCTACATATTTTAGGAGAAATATTACATGGTAGAAGAATTGTGTGTCCTCTGTTGCACACTGTCAATGTCATTTGAGTCCCTGCATCCCTGCACAGAGTGATTAGTGTTTCAAAGGAGTTGTCATGTTGATGAAGGTAAATTAATCCATATTTTCAGACCCACCTGAGAATCTGAGGGACTTAACGTGCCCATAATCTGACTCTGTTGTGGTAGGTCCTAAAAGAAACTTTGCTGGACCTTCAGGATTCAGAGACACACAGGGTAGTTGCTTCCATGAGGGAAGCAGCATCCAACTGGCACCTTCAGAACTGTAGACATGGTATGACAAGTAGCTTGGACATTTCTGCTTTAATGGGGAAGGCAGATTAGAATTCTGCATCTGTCTGATAAGAAAGGGCCTGAAAAACAATAAAGAAGGTAGAGTTTCTACTTTAATGCAGGAGAGATGGAATTCAGGCCAGTCATTTTTCCAAGGGAGAGATAAAATACTGATTATGGATGTAGTATCAAAGTGTTGGTATGGAAGGTGGCCTGAGATACTGGAAAAATGCCATCACAAAAACGATAAGTTGAATTTCTGAGAAAAAACCCCAACAAGACAAAAATCTCAGACCATGGCAATTTTCCTTGGAAAAGGGACAATCAGCAGAAACTCAAGTAGAGGAGATCTTCTGGAGATAAATAACGAACAAAACTGAAGTGAAAAGGCAAATGTCAGTAATAAGTGATTAGTTGATGCTGTGAAAGAGACTGAGCAGCAAGGGCTGAGAGACAACACTGTTGTTAGAGCTGGTGGAATCCCAGTGTTTTGAACACTAAACTGTTTGGATGTATAGCTTTGCATTTGGGAACATACATACAAATCTTGCCTAAGGTATAACAGTAGCTACCAACAATTTCTGTTCATTTAAACCCCCCAGTCTTTTTCACCAAAAATGTATGTTTAGGAGCACATTTGCTGCATTACAGAAGAACAGTGTACTCTGTTTCTGCTCTGATCCCTCTGGGGTTGACATTTGTCCCACTTTCTGCCTCAAGCTCTTGCTTGCAGCTGCAAAGTCCCTACCTGTCACCATATTATGGCAAAGCACAACATTGCATTCTCAATTGTAAATTATGCTGAGGTTTTGGAACTGTGAAAGTATATGAAGGTAAGTTTATTTACTTGACAAAAGTGTGTGTGGCATGTGACCTTATTGCAGCACTTTCCAGGCAGCTAACAAAGCAAAGCTATTTCTCCTCAGCTGACAGTTAACATTGCCTTTCCTGTTGCTAGTGCTTCTGTAGGCAATACAGAAAGAATTATCTGATTTATTGCAAGAGGAATAAAAGACCTGTAGGTGTATGTGAGGTGTTTTTCAGGATCTGACAGACATTCAGGGTTGCCTGGTGTGTATGATCAATGGGAACACCTAAGATTGGCAAGACATTGGAATCAAACCTCTAGATGCCCTGGAGTCATGCCTTGTGCAAAGACTGGGCCAGACATTGTCATCACCCTCTGATCTGGTGTGCCCCACTTGAGTTATCTTTGATCTGAAGTTTTGATGATGAGCAAATTAAATTGCAGGTACATTGAGATGCCCTGGAGATGCTGCATTTTCCCTCAGCCTCATAACCCAGGTTCTTTGGTGTCATTTTTGTATCCCCATGCACCTTTGTGAGGAGTTGTGAGTCTGTGTGTTGGAAATATGTCTTGCTGGCTATCGGAGGGGTGGTGTGGGGGGAAAGGGAGTTGTTTGTATGGGAAGCATCTGTGTGGGAAGGAGTGTGTTTTTGAGTTAGGGGTGTGTGTAATGGGAATAGGGATGTTCATGTGGGCATGCACGCCCATATGTGGTGTGTGTTCCCGCTTTTTCCTGGGCTCTGGGTGCGTCCAGATCAACTGAATTCAAAATGCTCCTTTTTTGGCACTGTAGCCTCTTCTCTGGTTTGGCATCTTAAGAATCTGGGGGAATCATTTAAAGATCAGAAAACTCCATTCACTTGGGCCCCTGAAGGTTTCACATTCTGTGACATGGTCATTCCAGTCGACTGAGCTCTGTCCCCTACGGATGAGCCCATATAAGGAGGCTGTTTCCTGCGTTTCACGCTCCCTGCCTGTCCCTCTGCCCTCCTGTGCTCCCTTTGCTGAAGAAAGTTGGTATTTTGGGACTGCAGCTCCTGCCTCATTCCTGCTCCCTGTTTATTTTTGGAGGATGACTATTTTTGCTCCTATCAAGGAGCTATGCAGGGTCATACTCCCTCCCTGCAGCAGGCAGAGGCTGCCCCTGTCAGGGTCTCCTAATTTCCCACACTCACAAACAATGCTTCTACTTCAAGAAATAAACATGTGAGGCCCCTACCATCAGGGGTTAGCTTGACCTTGCACTCATCTGTGGCAAGAGCAGTTTGGCTTTGGCTCAGGGTTGACCCCACCACACATGCAAGGTTCTCTCTGAAGTCAAAACTCCTCAGGAGTCATCTCACTCATTCACTTTCTTAATAAAAGCTGTGGAAGCCACCTGTGCCCTCATCATTCCTTTGCAGGTAACATTTTTTCTCTGTTTTGGGACATCTTTTACCCAATCTTACCCAATCTTTCTCATGATGGTCCATTCACAGGTCCCTGTAATCCATCTTCTATCACTGGGCACCATCAGCTGGGAGCTATGTGAGCTGGGTTCACCTTGCCTCTGCTTTCATCATTGCCTGTCATGCAGAACACTGAGAGCAGTGCTGTACAAAGTGCCTCAGGCTGGGGGAACCAAGCCCAAAACTGTAAACAGCAATGGGCAACTTCCAAATGGTGGGAATTCATGGCCCCGTTTGAAAATTGCCATCATAAGCCCAAAGCTGAATTCCTATTTTTCTCTTGCCATGTGGCAGAGTGCCACATAAGACAATGTAGGAAAATAGCAGGGGATGTCTTTAAGCTCCAGATGATCTTCCCCTTTGTATTTCAGTGGTGGCAGTGATGGGATTCATCCCAACTAACTTTGGAAGAGCTTGAGTATGGATCACTGTGTCTGAACGTGGCATCTATTCTATTCTGAGCAGTGGACAAAAGCAGACTTTTTAGGAACAATTCCTCATCTAAAACAAGATGTCTAAAACATGCTGTCTTGTAGCCTAGGAAAGGCAGAACGTGATACCTCCCACTGATATGTGGACAACAGTGATGAACAAGCTCCCAGTGAACCCTGTTTTGCCAGAAGAGGACATCCTCTGTGGATCAGTCAGTTACTGTATTGTGTGTCCTCAAAAAGTCAGAGGCACACTGACCTGAAACTTGTCAACATACTGATTAGGGTGATGCATCTTTTGTTTACAGACAGGCTTAAAAACCTGTCCTGTAGTTTATGTCTTCCTTTTATTTTATGATGAAAGAGCATTTTAAACACTATCTCTCCGTTATTTGGTGTAGAGTTACATTAGTGTGTGTGGACCTGGTGTCTCAATTGGCTTGACTTTACCTTTACTTCTCTTTATTAAAGGTTCCACCACCTAAGCCCCCACGCCGGCAAGGAGGCTGGGCAGATGATCCTGTACTGGCACCTACCAAGTGAGTCCTCACTTCTTTCCTTATTAAGAGGGATTTAGGTGTGGAATAAAGGAACATCACTAGTTGGACCTTGCTGTCACAGACATTGGAACAGTTTTCCAAGTTTTAGATGGTCACTCTTTCCAATATCAATGTAATTTGTTTAAGCCATTTGAAGTATTGCTTTTGCTTGGTTCCATTGGTTAATTGACTAAGTGAGGCTTAGAACTGTGTACATGTCCCTGTTTACCCAAGGCAGTGTATTCCTTACCTGGTACAGTGCCTGAAAGGAGTCAAGAGCATAATAAGCATGTTAAATGCAGGAGCTGGGATGGGGGGATTTGACTGGTTCCGTCCTTTCCAGAAGAGTGACACATGACAGCACCACACTGACAAGAGTGCAACGAACACATCAGGATTTAGTGATCAGCCTTGACAGTAAAGGTGAAATTTGTCAATGTTTATGTGTGTATAAGGTTATGGTATAATGGAGATGGATGGAGATGGTCAGCAAGAAGAGATGGGAGGAAAAAGTATACAAATTGTAGAATGTGTGTTGAGAAGCTTGATACTTACATGAAGGACACATAAGACAAAGGAAATATCTGGACATGGTAATAGAATAGGTGTGAAAACTAAGGGACAGTTCAGACTGGGAGGAGATTACTTACTTTCAAGTAGTTGTGGTTTTCCAAGCTGAGAAATTATGCTGATGTTGTATTTTGTATTCACAGAGCTGAAGGGCTCAGCTGTGGAGTGGTATGAGATTGCTTGTGTAGTTAAAAGCCTATAATAAAAGTCTATATATCTTAATATATGCTTTGAAGGCACTGTGATTTATGAAAAGTTATGTATTTTCTTTTCTGAAACTGAGAATGGGTGAGGACATCCAGAAACCTGTTATACAGTAAGTATTTCTTGGGAGCAGAGAAAGGTGGTCTGTATTCTGGGGTAGCCTTTCCAAAACCAGTACTTTTCTGGGAAAAATATCATTTTATTTGTCTCTGAAAAATAAATAGTCTGGAAATCTGAAGACTAGAATTAAGCAAGGGAATAAAGATCTCAGCCTGACCTCCTGTTGCTCTCCAGGTTTAACCCTGATAATGGTTATTTTTCATAGGCTGGCTGCAGCTAGAAGTTGCCATTGCAAAGATGCATCCACCTCAGGCTAATAAAAAAGTGCCACCAATGATACTGGATCTTTGTAGGACTAAGCTGAAACTTTATGGAAATGTGACAGCAGACAAGAAGGTTCAATTTCATTGTTTAGGAAAAATAAGTTATGTAATTTTTGGTTAGGTGAAGGACTGGATTGGAGGTAATACATATGCAGGGCTGTGCCTAATGTGCCCTGAAGGACAGTGAACAGGTTCCTGATGTAACAGCACTGTGCCACGTGCTGTTTTACCATGTTTTCCATTGTTTGACATTAGCTTTATCCTATAGATTTGCAGCAGTAGCTGTTGGTGGTGCTCCCCCAGCATCTCAACTGCATGGCTTACAAGACATTGTAGGTGTCTGGAGTAAAAGCTTCTATGATACTGGATGTAGTTCAGCTGAAGAAGCAGAACAGTCACAGGGTTGCAGACCTTTCTGCTTCTGAGAATCTGAACACTGGGACATGAGACCAAGACGTATCCCTTGCTTAATCATGCACGTGATGTGTCATATCTGACAGTGTTCATTTGTAATAAGGGTTTTTATTGAATAAATTTTATGAGGAAGTTTGTTCTGACTTTCTCCAGTCATATGAGGTACAAGGGTTTTGTACAACTAATAATTCCCCTGTCTTTCCTGTGTATTCTCCCCAGGCTGATCTTTCTTCTTCTCTCCCTTAAAAAAGTCTGAGATGCTGGCCTGTAGGGCTTCCTTTGTGACATATCCCAGGGTAAGGCCTTCATGTGAAAAGTCTGAGTCATCGACTGATGTCATACCAATGTTGCTGTAGCTTTGTTGTTTCTGTTTTCTCAGGCTCTATCTCCCCACAGCTTTTCAACCAATTTGACTCAGTTTGGAAGCCCATCAAGTTAACTTGCTCCAAGTTCACTAGTGTAGATGTAGTTAGAATAACATGCTTCTGTTGATATATCTGATTCAGGTTTAAGCCCTTTCTGCCAGTGTAACTTGAACCTACACTTGGGAATTGTTCTGTTAGAAGTAATTTGATTTTCAGAACTGACAATGTTAAAATCTGATTTTTTTTTTCTTTCACTTAAAAAAGAAGGATGAGCACAAGTTAGATTTTCTGTGTTGTGTAAATATATTGTGGCTCAGATGGGATACTGCAGCCACTTGTGCAATGATCTTGTAGCTACTTATGTTATTCTTTCTCCATTTGAAGTCTTAGCTTTTAGTTCTGTTTCTGACAGATTCAGTCGGTTACAACTGTGTATGTGTTGCTTTTCCTGCAGGGATACTTTTCTACTATATTTCTAGCTCAGAGTCTTATCAGTATGAAATGATCACTTGAAATTGTTCTTTTTATTTCCATTCGGCACATGTTAGAGTAGAATTTAGTTTCTAACCTGTTTTCCTACCTTTGTTGTCTCTTTTAGTCACTTACCTGCACAGCTCATATCATGCTTTTGTAAACTTACAAATATTCTCACCATCTTGCTGATTATTTGCATTAGACTGCTGCTCTCCCTGACTGTTGCAAGATAGGAAGAGAAGGAGAACTCTTAAAGTTTTCTGACCTAAATTATTTTAAAAATTAATTAGTACAGATGGTGTGTGAGAGACAGTATTTTATCATGAGTTCCCATAACATTTGCAAGTGTCAGATATTTAAATTGCTGAGAACTATCAAAATTATCTATTTTACTAGTTTTCAAAAGCCAAACATGGGAAAATTACTTTGGACTCCCAGTACTCCTATAGAAGAGTTGTCATTACTAGAAGTCCCATTTTGTAAATCTGGGTAACGATGAGGATCACTGGTAAGTGTCTGAGCAAACCCCCAGGCTGGCCCTTTGCAAACAGCAACGAAGTGGTTCAAAGTAGTGTCAGAAAATTCATTTTTCCATACTACCAGGGCCATCTGTACCTGAGTCTGCTGTATGTAGTTGAACCTGTACTCAGAAGAATCATTCTCTGTGAGAAGAGGTGATCTCGTTGCTGCTCCAGCAAAATTCTAACCCCAGTATTAACAGAAAGGGGACCAGCCAAGAGCCTGGGCAGCCACCTGGGGCCTAGTAGCCTGCTGCGATAAATAACAGTAATTACAGCTGGGTTTTCCTACAGAAGCAGCTCTCTAACCACTGGATGGAGCCCAAGTGCCATTGTGAAAGCTGTGCTGATGTCTCTAATGACACCAGTGCTGACACTCGTGACAGGCAAAGCAGAGCTTTACTGTCAGGTTATCTCAGTCATCAAAAGGAAGAAACACAAAGTGCCTGCCAGTGGGGAAAGGAAAAGGGAACTCAGTTTTGCATACTGGTGAGGATTTGATAAAGGAGGGGTGCTTCCCTGATTTATTTAATTCCAATTTCTTCTGATCTCATCTCTCTGACTTTCATCATATAATTTCTTCCAGTTTCCTCTCTAGCGGTATCTTAATTTCTTTGCTTCTTGGGTCTCTTTCAATTTACTTAGCTGCTTGATCCCTTTGGTCTTGCAATAAGCCCCATAAAATTCCTACTGCTCTGTGGGCAGCAGCTAGGGATGTTAAAGAATAGACACAGCTTGTTTCAGGTAGCCCTGCAAGTAAACATAAGTGATGCTTTCAGTAGGAAGTCCCTTCCAGTGCCTG
The DNA here is from genome assembly GCA_013397375.1 of Toxostoma redivivum. Taxonomy (NCBI): domain Eukaryota; kingdom Metazoa; phylum Chordata; class Aves; order Passeriformes; family Mimidae; genus Toxostoma; species Toxostoma redivivum. Next base: position 1,306,300 of record VXBI01014662.1, on the reverse strand, counting down.
CACATGTACCGCATTTCTTCTACATGGATGATAGCAGTTTAGCAACAGGTGCTTCAGCTACAACTGAAATTTCCCCTTTCTGATTGATAGGCCATACAAAGTTGGAAAAATCAAGGCTTGTTTAGGAAAATGACCATGCTAAAGTATTTTGGAACAGAAGTGGTACAGTGGTATAGTGTCCAGGAATGCATTTGTCAAGAAGGTGAATATTGAGGTGCCTGTAGGAAGAAAGAGAATGCAGTTGCGGTGACCTTTAGAGCAGGGTAACCCAGCCTGTGTAGATATAATTTAAGGCTCTGAAGGGTGGGCAGTGGTGAGATTGTACCCTGGAGCTGGAGGAAAGTTATTTAAGAGATTAAGGGGTTTTATGATTCAAGGTCTCTAGAGATAAGTAAAGTTAAAAACCTCCTGTTTAAAAAATACAGGCTTAAACTATCCTGTATTCTCTCTATAAGAAATGACCCCTGAGAGTGCCTGGTTTTAGAACCTCTAGCAATCTCTGTCTTGCAGCTGTGTCTAGTAAAGTGCTTGTGAGTTTCTCTGTCTGGAGCAGTGGGGGAAAGCTTGTGTCACTGCTTCTGTTCTCTACTCCCAAACCAGCAGTGTTGAGGTGAGTCTCAGTCTGGACTTCTCTGTGACACTGCCACGTTAGGAGTGGAGCCACACTCCTGGCTGCATGGGAGACGTCAGCCTCACTCTGCAGCTTGCAGCCATCTGCAGATGTCCTTAGCGAAGTGAGGCGTATAGGCAGAGAGGATCAAAGCTGCCAAGTGAGGGGGCACAACTTAGAAGGAGAAGAAAGAAAAGGAAGTCTGATTAAGTTTTGTCTTGAAGTGTCTGTTTTTGGGTTTGTCCCTGCATTGATCTGCAAGGGAATGAGGCAAGTAATGGCCCCTTGGGGACCTTCAGGACTTTCCTCTCAATGTCAGCCGTCATTTTCAATCACCCTCTCCCTCCCAGCCATTAATTTTGGCCCAGGATCATGGGGACTTGTCCATCTATCACTCCTAATTGACACTAAATGATCTGTCAGTTTATTGATGAACGGCAGGAGTGGAATTGTCACAATATATTTTACTTTCTAACAACTCCTCCTGACAATTTTACCTTGTCCATCTCACTCTCCTCACATAAATCTCCATTGGCCTCTCATTCCTTCTCTTGGGCTGATCTGGTGCCAGCCACCTCCATGCCATCGACACGCATCAAGGACATCAAGATGGCGGTAAGCTGCAATGTGCAGGCCCAGGGTGGGTTTTTTCCTCTCTCTCCCTGCCCCCTCCTCTTTTTATTTTTTCTTCTTCTTCTTCTTTTTTTTTTTTAATAGGCTAGATGTTCCAGGAATGCTAACAAGCTCCTGTCCTCTTGTCCCTTCATGTCATTGCTGGGGTGAGCTCTCCTTGGTGTTTCTGTCTGGACTCAGTAAAGATAACTGGCAGAAAAAGAAAAGTCCCTAAAAGACAGAAGAGTCACCTGAGAATCTCTCAGTGCCCTGGCTGTCACAGGGGATTTTTATACCTTTTACACCTGCTTAGTGTGACTTGCAAGAGTTTCCTGCAAGTCTTGTGTCCACTTATGTCTTTGCAGTGCTCAGAGGAGCCTGGAAAAAGAGTTTTGCTTCTTCTTTTTCCCTTTTTCCCTCCTTTTATTCTTTTCAAGATTTTTTTTACCATTTTTTTCTTTTTCTTTTTTTTTCCCCCTTCTCTTATTTTTAACCTATTTCTGTTTATTTTTTCTCAGTTAGTGATGTTTTCTTTGACTTCTTTTTCTGGTAAGGTACTGTGCAATGGAAGTTCTAATAGGATTGCAGCCTCTTGCACCCCTAGAAATGAAGCTTGCATGACAAAAACAGAACAGAAGTGTGGCATTTTGAGTAATTTTTACAGTCCATGTAAGCTGCTGAAGTGGCAGAGTATTCTCAGGGTGAAGTCTCTTTGACTTTTTTTTTTTTTTTT